>SNQJ01S0214391.1:0-15651 GCA_010110895.2 Picea sitchensis | reverse complement strand
TTATATAGCTTCTTTCTCAGG
The DNA here is from genome assembly GCA_010110895.2 of Picea sitchensis. Lineage (NCBI taxonomy): Eukaryota > Viridiplantae > Streptophyta > Pinopsida > Pinales > Pinaceae > Picea > Picea sitchensis. The sequence continues at coordinate 15,630 of SNQJ01S0214391.1, read as the reverse complement.
AATAGTTTATTTACCAGGGACTTAGACTGATACAACTTCCCCAACTTTTCCCATAAATCCTTGGTTGTAGCTTCCTCAGACACATTCAGTAATACTGAATCAGAGAGACACAGTCGAATTGTGCTCTTTACCTTCTGATCCGTCTTTTTCCAGTCATCTGCAGAAGTTCCTATAGGTGCAGTACCTGGATCTACCATGATCCACTGATCTCTATCCACCAAAATATATTCCATCATGAGCTTCCATAGCTCAAATATTTTCCCATTAAACTTCTCGATCTCCATCTTTGAATTGCTTTCCATTTCTTTTCACCTGAAAAACAATATCGCAGATCTCTCACTATAACAAGGCTTATCACAGTCCTGAGCCAAACCCTTGACCACAAAGGCATCCCCATGAAGCCAATAAATATTTGATACCAAATATAAATTATAACCTTGTACAAAGTCTATTGTAAACAAATATTCAGAAAAGAACAGAAAAGATACAATGGAAAATACAAACATTACACAGAGATTTTTCCCCTGTAAACCCAAACCAGGAAAACCAACATATATTATATTCATACATTGTATTACATTGTTTACAATACAATATACATATAGGATCCAATGGCATCCAAAACCCTAACCCAATGCCTTGGATTAGTCCAAAACCCTAATTCCTTAACCTGAAATAGAAAACCATCGGCAAAAACCATGTGCTAAAAAAACCACCTAAATACATGACACGTTTCTGAGGTAGGTGTCATGTTTCCCGAGGCAGAATTTTGTTTTCTGGGGGTGTTTCCCCCGGACCCCCACACGGGGGCCTCATCCCCCCTGCATCCCCCAAGGGGGGGCCTAGCGCCCCCCCCNATGCCCGACGCATACTCTCAGACACTACTACTCGTGCAAAGAATATATCACATACCCAACAAGTTAGTGCTCATTTGAGGAGATCGGTGTCTCTAGTAGGTTGGTTCCTATACAATATCTTGATGAGTTGGTGCTCAACTGAAGAGATTGGTGTCTCTAGTAGGTTGGTGCCTACACAATATTTTGTTGAGTTGGAACTCAACTAAAGAGATTGGTGTCTCTAGTAGGTTGGTGCCTACAATAATTTTAATATTAGATTGGTTCCTATAGAAATTTATAAAGATAAGTCTTTATGGTTTTCTCCCACAAGGGTTTCCAAATTAAAATTTGTGTACTATGATTTGAGTTTATATGCATTTACCATTTTAAATATTATGAATGATTTATGAATTCTCATTTAAATTAAAAAGTATCCTATACAGATTCACCCCCCCCCTTAGTACAAGCATAAGTACAACAATTGGTTTCAGATCAAGTTCCTTTGAAAACAATATAACCATGGAAGGAAGATATCGTGAGAACACATGGAAAGTCAAGAAGGTTTCTCTACAAACAAGGCTTCATTGTTTGATGGAAAAAACTATGCCTTCTAAAGAATAAGGATGAAAACATATCTGATGGTCATTTTTTTCAATATTTGGCAATTAGTCATGAATTTTTATACATCCCCAAAAATTCCATCAATAAATGTGGTTGAGAAGAATCCTAGTGAAAATAATGCAAAATACATGAATGCCATCCTGTGAGGTCTATCCGAATCAAATTTTTTCAAGGTGATGCATTGTGAATCGACAATTTGTTTTGGGAAAAACTTAAAAAAATATATGAAGGAGATGACGAGGTGAAGAAGGAAAATCTCCAAACTCATAGAATAAGGTTCGAGATATTGAAAAGGAAAAACGAAGAAAATGTTGCAACCTATTTTCTCCATGTGCATGAAATTCTCAACACCATAAGAGGATTTGGTGAGAAGGTTGAAGAAGCAATGATTGAGAAAAAGGTGCTAAGTTCACCCCCCTTAATATTTGATGTCAAGGTCTCTACCATTGAAGAAATGAAGGATACGGAAACTAATGATGGATGAGTTGCATGGGATTCTCATTGCATATGGAGGAAAAAAAAAGAAAATCCATCATAGAAGGAAGAAGATTTCAGAGAATAAAATAAGACAAAAGGAAACAAATACTATGATTGTTCCATTCATGAATCAGATACAAAATAATCACAATTCATGAGAAAGATAACAAGAGGATATGGAAAATACAAAGATAAGGTACCCTTCAAATGTTTTAATTTTGGTAGAGTAGGAAATTTTGTTGCTTAATGTCCATATGCAAAAAGTGAATACAATGATGATGAATAACTGAACAATAAAATAAAACCCTATAAATACAAAGAGGAAATTATACTACAAAGAATATTTTTTACTCTAGAAAAGACAATAGCTCATCTAAAGAAACTAATGGATGTGTTTCTAATATTAACAACAAAGAATTCCTCTTCATGGCCATCAATATAAATTATAATATAGAAAATAAAGAAAATAATAAATAAAATTATATTCAAAAGAATAATACATTTATAGGGAAGTAAATCTTGAAGTAGAATTTGTTAGTGCCTTGGAAGAAATAGATAGAGTCATGGGAAAGAATAATAAGTAGAAAGAGAAATTGAAAAAATATGAAAAGAAGGATTGTGATCTTGATGAAACAAATTTCTTTTTTATCATCGTGAATAATTAACTAAAAGAGGAAAAAATTATGGAAGAAGTGGTGAGAAGCCAACTGAAATAGAAGGAAGAAAATTACGAGAAGCTAGAGGATGAAACCATTTCCTTAAGAAAGGAACTAGAGAAAACAATTGATCAGTTGAGTAAAATCCTAAATTTGTGAAAAAATGCTAAAATATTAGATGATATTCTCAATTACCGAAGGTCACCATTCATCAAGACAGGTCATGGCTACAATGAAAAAAAAAAGACCCCCAAGGGATATAAAAGCACTAAGGTCACAAAGAAATCAGAAAAGGAGATGAAGAAAATCCTAAAATTTATATTCTCAAAGGCTCCATCAATAATGAAAGCATCAACAAGAAAGGAAATGATGACCATCAAAAACCTGATTCTTCTCACAAGAACAACCAAAATGAGTTCAAAAGAGTTGTTCCACCAAGAAGGAATTTCAAAACTTGATAAAAAAATATATTTATTGTCTATTTTTTTTCTTGCAATAATTTTGGCCATAAATCACTAGATTGTAGAGCTTATGCAAGAATTGATCATGTGAGAGATATAAATAGAGGTTCTTATAAGACCTCAAAGAATGATTATGTGAGAAACAAAACTAGAAGTTCTTGTGGGTTTGTTGATAGAAACTACAATTCATTTGCTCCCCTACTTGATTACAATATCAAATGTTATAAGTGCAATAACTATGAGAACATATCATGTGACTGTAGAAACAACATAATAAATTATCCTAAACAAAACAGGGAAGAAGATGTTTTTATCGAGAATAGAGAAGAATTCAAAAAGGTGTGGAAAATGAAGCAATAAGAACCAAACAAGAAACTATGTGGACATGCAATGTATTCTCAAGATAAAGGAAGCCAATGGTACATTGATAGTGGATGTTCAAAATACACGACATGCGATCAAAAAAAAATTCTCACCCTAAAGGAAGAAAAAGGAGGCAGTGATACCATTGGGGATAATGCATTTGCAAGGATAGTTGGAAAAGGTATCGTTAGTATTGATAATGGAAAGACTAAAAACCATAATGTTTTGTATGTTGAAGGATACAAACACAATATTCTAAGTGTTAGTCAAACGTGGGATTAAGGTTACAACCTCACATTTCATTCTAAAGGATGTGAGATAAGGAAAGGAGGTTCAGGAAGATTAGTGGAAAATGCAAATAGAACCCTGAGCAATGTATATGTTATATATGAAGTCAAAGGAGAAAAATGTTGAATGGGATGAGTAAACGAAATATGGAATACATTTACACCAAAGAACAAGTTGCAGATATTTTTACCAAACCCCTTCCTAGAGACACATTTGAATATCTTAGACAAAAGATTTGAATTTTTATTTTCCATAGAATTATTCACCTTATAAAAAAATTTCAAACATACATATGTCCCTGATGCCTCAATGAGGTTTTCATCATGGGATTTTTTCTTCTTCTTTCTTTCAATGAAATTTGCTAGTCATAAAGGGTTGGGAGCATTGCTACTGCCAACCAAAATTATTTGTTAATTCTGAAGTAGATTGGTGAACTCCTCCTTTGTCATTGGCTTCTTGTAGTATTTGAGTCTACAAAAATTGACTAAGATGAGTATTTTTTCTTCATCTATTATTTTGATCTCGGCTAACCCATTGTCATAGCATGTGTCTACTTAGTATGGACCCATCCATCTAGTCTTTAGTTTTCCCTTGAATTTTTTAAATATTGAGTCATAGAGAAGGGTCCAATCCTATTCAAAAACATAGGTATTCCAATAAAGGATGAACACCTTTAATAACCACTCACACAATCAGTTCAAAAATCAACACACCATTTGTTTTACATGGTAAAACCCCTACGAGGAAACATCCACAACCCCAACCAATGTGTCCACTTGGAGAAGTTTATTAATGCAAAAGAAAAATATTACAGAGAGATTTAAAAGAGATTTTCTCACAATCGATCATCAACAAATGACCCTCCATGCTCTTTAAATAGAGATCATGGACCAATAGGGTGTTAAGGCATGGATCAATGTAGTTGTTAAGATCACAGAGAATTTGAATCGTCAGATCACTCTATGTTAGGAACATACCATGACCATCGAATTACCTAAGTACAAATGCATACTAAAGAAACACACTTTTACCTAATGACACATTAGACCAAGTTGATCTTAACTAACTCCTAAGTGTCTAAATATCCTAACATCCCCCCTTAAGAAAAGCTTGGGATAGGATTGAAGGGTTTACAAAGGTGACACAATGGGAGAAGGAAGGAGACATTAGAGCCTATATTCCTTTAATGACAACTTCCTGAACTCCTAACATAGATCATACTTTGTAAAACTTCACTTCTATCAGAGACATTGTGAAAATGTCTACAACTTCATCTTTTCTAGAGCAGAAGAACACTTCAATAGATTGATCATGAATAAGATTTATGATGAATTACATTTGTATCTTGATGTGTTTTATGCACTGATGTTGAACTGGATCTTTGTTGATATTGATGACACTTTGATTGCTTCTTGTGTTGAAAATACCCATCTAGGAAGTAGTGGTGCTAGTTCAGGTTCATGTTCAATGGACTCATCCAGAGGAAGGTGAGTAGGCAGAGGTGGATTTTCATCATCATTTTCATCATCTGAAGAAGAAACCAGAATATGAATAGAAGATGGCACAAATGCCAAAGATAGTGATTATAACAACATAAAGAACTCATAATAAAACTATGTGTGAAACCATTCCTATGTCCCATAGGATATCTATCCCATTCGCGTGCATGGACTAATACCACTTTGCACATGCAATGATTCAAGCCTTACCTCATAATTCTATAACAGTTACCATGGAATTATCTAATAGGAAACACTTAAACTACCATCGTCTACATCTATGATAGTTATGTAGAAATAACAATATATGCACAAGAAGCATAATTGCGTACCAATTCCATAACAAAAATAGCATAAACATTCACATGTTAAAAAATATATAAACACATATAAATTTCCATGGCCCATGCCCTGCATATGCAACAAACATGTAGTTCTACAACATACATAATCCACACACACACACACACACACACACACACACACACACACACAACTATAACACATAATATATTTACCTTGTATATGCACATTACTCATAGAATAATACACATAATAATATACTTACCTTTTGTTGTAATCCACCAATTATGAACAAACCTCCGATGTTCCTCCCAGCCATAAAATTTGCTTCTCAAAAAACTCTCAGCAACAAGTAACCCCCAAGATGGGGATAAAACTCCACCTAGGAAAAGGAGTCCTAAGCCAAGATAACGTCTATCCACATTCAAAACACTCAGAAAAAGGTGCCAACCCCAACAAATAGACTATATTCCCTCATCCCCCACATGTTTGTCTCAGCCCAGGAAGTGTGCCCCTTCTCTATTCAACAATCCTTCGATTGCCCCACTTCCCTTATGGGATTTAGCAATAGGTTGGATATGAAGTTCAGTACCATGTAGTTACAATTGAGCATATTGGAAAAATAATTTCCAGCAGTTCTCTCACCTCGAGAGAATGCTCATGGTCCTGACAACTCCCTTCTTCGACAAACACAAGTTTGAAAACCCACTTCTTCAATAAACACGGGCCTGGAAACCCACTTCTTCAATCACGCATAGGCCTTCCCAAGAATAGGGTTATGTGATGGAAACACGTTACAACAATATGAGGATGCTTAGTAGAAGAACGTTGGTCTGCCTGCTGAAGGAATGAGTGAAATCCCCTCGAAATACACTAAGGACCAACAATATATTTGCATGATTATAACTAGACACTTGTCACCTTAAGAGCTAACTTAGCTCCACTTGGTGACTCATTTTCATTCCTTAGAAACTTAGGATAAATACATATCCCATAATTATACTTTTGGAAATATTATTAAAATATTCCCTTTAAGCTTCACACCCCTTTCCCATTCTAGTGGAGTTTTAATCCCCCCGTCTCTTTTCATATGATCATTCTGCACATAGTGATATGTTTTATTAATATCTTATTGCAATTACATTTTACCAAAATAGGCACACTGGCCTTTTTCACAATCCAGGCTCTCTAGGCCTAATAACCTCGGAGGCACTATAGCCTTAATATACATATATAAAAAGGCTCTCTGACCCAAAAATATCTTGGCTACAAACACGGCCCAATGTGCACTTTAAATTGATTCTTGCACACTTACTCAGGTGCACACAAAGTTATGAAATGGGTGAACATTCTTCCCTTGGTTCATGCACTCTAAACTGTACCCAAAACTTGTGCACCATGGTTCACCAACCTATATATATATATATATATATATATATACATTACAATTGAGATTCAACCTAGGGTTATTACATTCCCCTCCCCTTATTTATGCATTGTCCTCAATGCATGATGTACAATCAAAATTTCAAAAGTATTCAAAAGAGATACGGGTACTCTGCATGCATAGCATCCTTGTGCTCCCAATTTACATCCTTAGGACCGTAATTGGTCCATTGGACCTTTACCATTCCTATTGCTCAATTCCTGAGTAGCTTGACTTTCTGGTCCAATATGCACACCGACTGAATTGGGTAGTCACCTTATTGCTCCACCTAAATCAATTTCCAATCAATTATATGATTAGCATTAGGCACATACTTTTTGATAAAGGATACGTGAAACACATTATGAATTCATATGGATGCAAGAAGTGCAGGTATGTATACAACAAAATCAATTCTCTCTAAGATTTCAAGCGACCCACAATAACGTGCTGCCAACTTTGAAAAAATTCCCAACTTAAGGGAACTCTTCCTAGATTTCACTTTCAAAAATGCATGGTCACCCACTACAAATTCTCGGTGAGTTATACATTTATCTGCATAACTTATCTTCGTGTATTGGGAATCCTTTCAGTTATGTTTTATTTTCACCACCTACTCTTCCATTTCCCTATGTAAATCTAGCCCAACCATTACTCTATTTGTTGGGTTGTCCCAACTCACTAGTGTGTTGCACCTTTTTCCATAAAGTGCCTCAAATAGGCTCATCTTTAGAGATGATTGATACTGATTTTTATATGCAAACTCAACCAAATGTAAATATTTTTCCCACTGCGTCGATTTTTCCATCACATACATTCTTAGCATATATTCTATCACTTGATTTACCATTTATATTTTCCCATCTATCTCTGGATGGTAGGTTGTGCTAAAATTCAAATTTGTCCCAAATCATTTAAATAATCCCTTCCAAACATTGGGTGTAAACTTGGGATCTATGTCAGAAACAATTGTTTTATGCACACCACATGCCCATTTTGACTAAGAACTCCACCGAGCTCTTCCTTGCATGCATCATTTCACATAATTAAGTCTTCATTAGGATCAACAATTCTCAAAATTGGCACACTTTTCAACAAACTCTTCAAGTGTTGGAAACTCCTTTTACAATCATAAGTCTACTCAAATATCACACCTTTCTTTTGCAAGGATGTGATTGGGTGTGAAATCTTTGAGAAGCCTTCAATAAACCTTTTGTACTACCCTACAAGTCCCATGAAATATCTCACCTTTTCGAAATTCCTTGGTGTCAGCCATCTTTCAATGACTTTTATCTTATCTAGGTCCATTGTTATCCCTTCCTTTGAAATGATATGACCCAAGTAATGAATCTTCCTCTAATATAATGATCACTTGCTTAAATGTTCATACAACTAATGTTCTCTCAATACTTGTAGCACCATCCTCAAGTGTTTCTCATGTTCTTCTTCATACTTTGATTAAATAAGCATGTCATCCAAAAATACAATGAAAAATGTATCTAAGTATTCTCTGAAAATACCAGTCATTAAACACATGAAGACAACTGGTGCATTTGACAACCCAAATGGCACTAATGTAAACTCATAATGGTCATATGTCATCCTGAAGGTTGTCTTCTTGATTTCTTTCTCTTTAATTCTTTCTTGATGATAACTTAATTTGAATTCAATCTTAGAGAATATTTTGGCATCCTTCAATTGATCAAAGAGATCATTTATCCTTGGCAAAGGAAACTTTTTCTCCACTAATACCTTATTCAACTACCTGGAGTCAATGCAAAGTCTCAATGTTCCATCCTTTTTCTTCACAAATAAAACTAGGGCACCCCATGGTGACACACTTGGGAATATATACCCCTTCTTCAGGAGTTCTTAAAGTTTCATTCACAATTGTTTCAGTTTTGGTGTACTCATTCATAAGGAGTCTTGGATATTGGGGTTTCTCCAAGCATAATATTTATAGAGAAATAAATATCTATCTTGGGTGGACACCTTGGTATTTCTCTAAATACATCTTGAAACTCCTTTATGACTACATAATCTACAATATTTGACACTTTATCCTTAGGTGTCTCCTCCATGTGCGTTGCAAATAGTTGGCAGCCTTTCCTGAAGCTTTTCTTCAGTTGCAAGGCTCAAACTTCCCTGATAGTTACTACCCTGGGAATACCCTGAACTATCCTCAATTTTTTTTTCTCATCCAAGCAAGTAAATGCTTTATTGTAACAGTTTAGGACAACATGATGCATGTCCAACCAATCCATACCAATTAGGAAATCATATGATCCCAAAGGTATAATATTCAAATCTACTTTTGTGATCAATCCATTCATGTCCATTGGACATGCCTTAACCATCTAATCAATTTTCCTTTTTCATGTCCATTGTAGTTAATTTTACTGACCAACGTTTCCCCAGCTTACTTTTTCACAATTGAAATCTATCCACCATATTAGGATTTAGATCACTATGACTAGTTCCTGAATCAACTAAAATAGCAATGGGTTGGTTGTTGATATTTCCACTTGAATCATATGTGATTGAAACTCAATTTGTTTTTAATCTATGGTTGTGTATATCCTAGGTACATTTATTCCCATGTCCTCCACTGTATCATCTTGTTATACATTTTTAATAGTCCTCACTTTTTCACTTCTATGAGGAAAATGTATGTACATATGATCTCCCTTACAACCCAAACACTTCATTGGTTGTTTCCTTGTTCTTTTCTCCATTTTCTATGTCATTTTGGACTCTTTGGGATTTGGTTATCTCTGAAAATAATTTTTGAATACTGGTGGCTTGGCCCCCTTCTTCCTCTTCTCCATCTTTCCTTTTTTCTTTTCTTCCCAAGCCTTTTGGTAAGTGGGTCTTCCTCTATCCTGATCATAGAGACACTTGGCTCTCCTTATATTTTACTCCAATGTCTTGGGATCATCATACTATATTTTGTCACTGATAAATGATGGCAGCCCACTCAAGTACCTTTGAATATTAAGTTGTTCATCCTTGATGAAAGCAACATACTTCAGTAGCTCTAAAACTCTCCTCTCATACTTCCAATCTTGAGTTCAAAGAACTCCATTTTCCTATCATAGTAACATTTGGTTAAGTATTTCGTTTGAAAATACCCCTTGAACTCTCTCCAAGTAAACTTTTTCTCATCAATGTGTTGTACTTGCACAAACTAGTCCCACCACATCGATCATTTTCCCTTGAGATCATAGATGGCAATTCTCCCTTCTTCATGTGAAGAGTAATTATGTAATTGAAACACTTCCTCATTCCCAGTAGCCAGGTCTCAAAATCCTCATCCTTCTTGTGCTCACCATCAAAAGTAGAAATCTTAATCTTATTCATTTCTCCTTGTAGTTCATCCACCCCAAAACTCATCTTATGCTTCCTGACAGAACATGGGCTTGCATAACTGCACACTCTCCCAGCTAAAAGTCTTGGAGAGTGATGGTGATGCTTGTCAACACTTCTTGTTTTTCTTCTCTCATCATGAGACCTATGTCTCCTCGATTTTCTTCACTCGGTATCCTTATCCATATTTTCTCAATTCTTTCCAAGATTTGTAGCAACTTGATGTTGAAGCCATATCGTTCCTCTTTGGATTTCATAAGCCATTCATTATCAACTTTATAACTTTGGAAGTCCTTTTGTAAAAAATTTATGGTCTTCACCAAATTCATTCTTTCTTCCTTGGATTCTCCATGTCCATTTGAATCTGTACCCTTATCGCCTATATTGTCATATATCCTTCTGACCTCATCTTCATGGTTGTAGGTTCTTTGTGAATCTTCCATGCTTATGATCTATGTGTTGATCCTGTACTGATAAAATTGTTGTTAACTATGCAAAATGTGCAGGAAACAATATTTGTTAGAATAAATAACTTACGAAAACCATAAATACTATGCACATTATGTTCCGTAAGTGTATTGCAATCCTTTCATCTGGTTCCTAGTGAATTTAATAGCTTAATTCAAAATTCTGGGTGAATATTTGGACTCCTTTGTCGAGGATTTTTGTTCCTCATTTCTCTTATTTTTTTTTATTTCAAAGCTCACATGTACAAAAATTATGTATTATGCATCCATATTCATCATGCACACATTCTCTACACATGAAATATCAATCACACTTAGAACACACCAATATTCAATGTGCACAACTTTATAGTAGGCACTAATCTTTATCATACTCAACTTCTGGGTTTCGTGCATCATTATCTAGTGCACACAACATTTGGGTTCCATGCATCATTATCTAGTGTCCAGAACTTTTGTGTCATGCACCAATATCCTACACAAATCACAACTTTTATCTACGTTGTGCAAACATACACTGTGCACCCTCTCGCACCCAATACTCAATGTGAATCTTCAACCCTGCCCCACGCAACACCAATATTCCACGCACATGCATTGCATGCCATTAATTATACTCCATGTGATGTTCACAATCAATGTGTGCTCATTCTGCATCACTAATATTCAATGTGCACACCCTGCACACTATTGTTATGTATGCACCCATCAATTTTACATGGCGTCCATATTCATCGTGCATGTAATGCACTCACATATTATGTGTGTTCCACTATTTCTATACCCCGCAGTTCCCAATATTTAGTGTACACATTCCACACACCGATATCTTCCATGTACCATAATTCCTACATCGTGCAGTGCCAAAAATTAGTATGCACACACTATGAACCAATACTTAGCGCACACGAGTCCTTTCTTCACTTTGTTTTTTTTTTTCCAAATTTTCATCTTGCAACCATGTGACCATCACAAATATTTATGCCTCGCCAACTTCATTTTTATCGCTGGCCCATACAAGTCGAGTTTTGAACAAAGATCTTTGATACCACTTTGTAATGTCCCCAGCTCTTCTCAAAGGCCATGTCACATCAAAATTTTGAGCTTTGTTACCACTTTATGATGTATACAACCTCTTAGTTGAGTCCCATTACAGCATTGTAAAGTCTCCACCACTGCAACTATGGTATATAAATCTTTGATACCATTTTTTTCTTCTCCAAAAGAAACTCGTTGAAACCAACAATGCACACGACTGGACTTGTGCTACACATCGCTACATTTTCCTAGTGTGTGCAACCGGTCTCGTACCGTGTGAAACAACTATGTCTTACAAAATCTATGTGCTCAACCGTCATTGTTTTAGTCACATTGTCTATCCCTAAACATGCATGACATTTCTAGATTTTCTCTAGAACCCATACAATTACTGTTGAAGTTACTTAACAAGATAGCGACTGTAAAAGTAGAAATAACTCATAATACAACTACGAGCACAACCATTCCTATGTCACATGTAGGATCTGTCCCATTCGTGCACATGGACTAATACCACTTTACATGTGCGATGATTCAAGACCTGCCTCAGAATTCCATAACTGTTACCACATAATTATCTAATAGGAAACACGTAAACTACCATGCTCTACATCTACGAAAATTATGCAGAACTAACAATATATGCCACAAGTAACATAATTATGTACCCATTCCATAACAGAAATATCATAAATGTTTGCATTTAAAAAAATATATAAACACATATAAATTGTCATGGACCATGCCCTACATATGCAGCAAACATGCACATCTACAACATATATAATCCATGCACAAATATATACATACACAACCATAACACATAAAAATTTTAACTTGTATATGAACATTACTTAGAGAATAATACACATAATAATATACTTATCTTTTGTTATAATCCACCAATTGAGCATAGACCTCAGATGTTCCTCCCAACCATAGACTCTTCTACTCAAAAAAATTTGCCACCAAGTCACCCCTGATCTGGGGATAAAAATCCACCTAGGAAAAGGATTGCTAAGCTAAGCTAAGGTCTATCCATAGTAAAAACACTCAGACAAAGGTGATGACCCAAAAAAAAAGACTAGAGTACCTCATTCCCCACATGATTGTCCCACCCCAAGAAGTGTGCCCCTTCTCTACTCAACAATCCTTCTACTGCCCCACTTCCCTTCCAGGGCTTCAACAACAGGATAGAAAACAAGTCTCAGAGCTCTATAGTTGTAATTGTACACCTTAGGAAAACAATTCCTAACAGTTCTCTCACTTGGAGAGAATGCTCATGGGCCTGACGACCCACTTCTTCGAAAAACACGAGCCTGACAACCCACTTTTTCGACAAACATGGGCCTGAAAAACTGCTTCTTCGACAAACATGGGCCTGACAACCTACTTCTTCAAAAAACATGATCCTTTCAACCCACTTCTTTGATAAACACAGGCTTGAAAACCAGTTTCTTCAATCACGCACAGGCCTTCCAAATCATAGGGTTATGTGATGGAAACAAGTTACAACAAGATGTGGATGCTCAGTAGAGGAAAGTTTCTCTTCCTGCTTAAGGAATGAGTGAAATCCCTCTGAAATACACTAAGGCCCAACAATATATTTGCATTATTATAATCAGACACTTGTCACCTTAAGAGATAACTTAGATCCACTTTGTGACTCGTTCCCATTCCTTGGGAACTTATGATAAATACATATCCCATAATTATACTTTTGGAAATATTATTAAAATATTCCCTTTAAGATTCACACCCCTTTCCCATTCTAGTGGATTTTTAAACTCCCTGTCTATTTTATTATGATTGGTATGCATGTAGTGATATGTTTTATTAATATCTTATTGCGATTACATTTTACAAAAATAGGTGCAATGGCCTTTGCTGCAATCTATGGTATCTAGGCCTAATAACCATGTAAGAAATCTAGCCTCGATATACATATATACAAAGGCTCTCCACCCCCAAAATATCCTAGCTACAAACATAGTTTGGACATTAAAGTGATCCATGTGCACTTACTCAGGTGTACACAAAGTTATGAAATGGGCATGCACTCTTCTCTTGGTTCGCGTGCACGATAATCCTTGTGCACTTACTCAGGTGCACAAAACGTGATGAGACAGGTGCACACTCTTCCCTTGGTTCATGTGAGCTAAAATGTATCCAAAATTTGTGCACCATGACTCACCAACCTATATATATACAATTATATTTACATTACAATTGGGTTTCATCCTAGGGGTAGTGCATAGACCCCTAGTTTCCCTACATGTCTAGTCTCGACATATTTTTTTAAGAATAAGTGTTTTCACTTTTTCTATGCACTTGCATGGTTTTTAGGCATTACTATGCCCATGGTCCTTTCCAAATCAAATATTCTCATTGGGTAGAAAGGTAGCAATAATATTGGTTATTTCCTCTTCCCTTACAACATTTTTTGTTGAGCCTAATTACTCATGGGTTAGATGTAGATAGAGCCTTATCCACATACACTTTGGGATCATTTCTCATTATGTGGATGGAATGAGACATGCAATCTCCCTCATGGATTGGTCACGTTATTCCCAATAACCCTTATATGTAACATGAGGCTCCTTCCCTTTCTTGTGAATTTTCATGAACCTTAGGGTTCATTAGCCCATAGGTTCTTCATGGATCCTATTGAGCCTCTAAATTGACATCCCCACTACCCTATTATACTCCTCATCTATACCTTTTTGGATTACCTAAGCTTGGATAAATGACAAAGAACACTACCATTAGCCATTGATGAGGTCATAAGGTAAAGTATAATTAATTCATGCATTTTTGTGGTTTATTGAGCTAGGAGATTAAATGTTTCATGTACTAATGTTTAATTTTCCATGTGTAACCTTTGACCTCTAGATGAGACTAGCCTTTCTGTCCTAGCTCAACCATCCGGTACTGATGCGCCAAATTGCCACTATCTGAATCCAGTACCAATCACACCTTCCATTTAGATCCAGTACCGAATCTCACCTGTCGCGATCCGGTACCAACGGCCGCAGACAGTCACGATCCGGTACCAACCACTTGTGCACTATTTGGATACAGTACCATTTACCGAATCTCACCTGTCACGATCCGGTACCAATACAAGAAGCAGAATATACCAAGTTTAGCTCCAAATCATGCCCAAGATAATTGTTAGATGTTTGTTGAATCATCAAATCTTTAACAAGGTTATGTTAAGCTAGTTTGTTTATTTGCTTCATCCTCATACACTTTGTGTCATGAGGATGAAGCTTAAAAATATGTAACCGAATATATAAATTTGACAATTGACTGATTCGCTAAAGATCTCACCTCCTTGTGTTTCACGACTAAGACTGTTTAAATAGGCATGGCAAGGATGGTGGAGGTAGTAGAGGGTTAACATAACACAGTATGTGAAGCAGTGTTACATATTGCAGAACAGGTTTTGAGTTGAAGTTTAATAGAAAGAAGTCAATTATTTCCAGGTCTTGATCATTTATGAATGAATGTGAGTTGAGTTGTTAGCATAGTTTGATTTTATGTTTTGAAATTTGAGTAAGAGGAATGTGTGGATTGAAAGAAAGCTTACTGTAGACTCTAGTCGCTAACCTGTTGAAGCGGCAAGGGCCCACCTCCCAACAAAGGTAAGCATCCTTATAGATTAGTGTTAGTAGTTGATTTCAATAGTATAAATGTTAAACTAGCTGAAGCTTTGATCTTTTCAGATGATAGCAATATAGTTCAGTTTAGGTTTTGATTGCTTAGATATCTTTTGCATATGCTCTGTTTATGTTGTTATGAATTTGATTTCGTTTCATGGACATAA
>SNQJ01S0214388.1:0-15651 GCA_010110895.2 Picea sitchensis | reverse complement strand
GCCTAGTATTTCTAGGTGAGAACAATTGGTAAGAGATGTAAGAAAGGGCATGGTGGTACCACTGCCACTATCAAGTTGATTAGAGTCCAAAGTTAGTCGATTAAGGAGGGACAGCTTACCTAGTTCCACTGGCACAATGCCACGCAAATAGTTGTAATCTAGGAAAAGTATGGTGAGTTTAGAACAATTCCCAATGGAATTTGGTATGCTTCCACTGAGCTGATTTCCCCATAAATCGAATGCACTCAATTCGTTGATCTTGGTGCCAAACTCTGAGAAGATATGCCCTGTTAATCTGTTCTGGTTGTTCTGGTAAATAAGCAACAAAGATAAATAGGAGATGTTTGACAAAGAAGTGGGAATACTACCTGACAATTCATTTTGAAAAAGACAAAGAGCTAGCAATTGGGTGAGGAGGCCTATTTCTTGTGGAATGGTGCCAGTGACTTTGTTTGTATAAATTTCCAAATCTGTCATCGTAGAGAGATTTGAAATAGAAGTGGGAATGTTGCCTTACAATCCATTTTTACAAAGGATAAGCTTTTGCTGACCAGTGAGGAGGCCGAATTCTGGTGGAATGTTGCTAATGAGATTGTTTCTAGAAATCTCCAAGTCAATTAAATTAGAAAGATTTGACAAAGAAGTGGGAATGCTCCCTGACAATTCATTACGAAAAATACGAAACACTTGAAGATTAAGGAGGAGCCCTAATTCTTGCGGAATGCTCCCAGTGAGATTGTTTTGGGCAATTTCTTAAAAAATCAACGCTGAAAGATTTCCAAAGGAAGAGGGAATAATACCTATGAAGCTGTTTGCTGCTAACTAAAGACTCTGTAAATGTGCGAGGGAACCCAACTCAGCGGGGATACTTCCACTCAGAATGTTAAATTCGAGTGAGAGTTCTCTCAAACGAAAGAGACGTCCCAATTTGGAATATCACCGTAGAGCGCATTCTCTGAAAGATCGAGCAATCGGAGAAACGACAAATTCCCAAGCAATGGAGAAATGGGGCTTTGCAGATCCATAGCAGTGAGGTTGAGTGCGACGATTCTGTCCATTTGATGGCGGCGAGTGCAGGTAATGGCAGTCCAATTCGCCAACTGATTCGCGGGACTCCGGTCGGCCATGGAATGCTGAGGATCCTTGGCAATAAGGGACTTGAATTCCAGCAATGAAATTCGATCATTGTGAATTGAGTGAGCAAAGGAAGAGGGTAAACAGCAGACAAAAAGAAAAACAGAGACACGACATGATGTTTGAAACTAAAACGGAAACAGGTGGAGGAGAGGAATGAATTAATGCAGTGTGCATTCGCCCTTATAAAGTGTAATTCCCAAGGAATGGAGAAATGGGGCCTTTCAGATCCATAGCAGTGAGGTTGAGTGCAACGACTCTGTCCATTTGATGGCGGCGGGTGCAGGTAATGCCAGTCCAATTGCCCAACGGATTCGAAGGACTCCAGTCGGTCATGGAATGCTGAGGATCCTTGGCAATAAGGGACTTGAATTCCAGCAATGAAATTCGATCATCGTGAATTGAGTGAGCAAAGGAAGAGGAAAGAAAGAGGGTAAACAGCAGACAAAAAGAAAAACAGAGAGACGACATGATGTTTGAAACTAAAACGGAAACAGGTGGAGGGGAGGAAGGAATGAATCAGTGTGCATTCGCCCTTATAAAGTGTGAGGGACAGATAGGAGACACGTGTAAAAAACTATCCCGACCATAAACAGAGGAGAGCATCCATGACTTTGCACTGAAATTAATTTCCATGGCCATGAGAGTAACAGAGTGGATGTTGGAACCCCAATAGAGTGCTGTTATTGGTACTATTGTAGTTATAAATAGTTACACAGTGGAGGAAGACGAGAAAAAGAGGAAACACAAACAATTGCAATGGCAACGGAGGGAAGAGGGCATAGTGGAGAAGGACGATGGGATCTCCATAGTGGGGATGAGTGGAGTTCGTTGGAAAGGGTGGAGTGGATGCTCTCCATCACATCTAATAAAAGATAATATTATTCTTAAAAAGAAAGATTTGCAAATCTCTTTTAATAATATTATTAAGATGATTTTAAAAAAAAAATTCAATTCTAAATAAATATAATACGATTGTAAAATAAAAAATTTACAATTTCATTAAAAATATTTTAAAGCTTTTTCTTTTCAACTTTAAATAATTTAGATTTGGATTTTATCCGCTGGAATGGGTGTGAAAAGATTTTTCGTTACACAAAGCATAGTGGGAATGAGTAAGATTTTGGTTGATTTGGAGATATATTAAAAAAATTAAAAAAACAAATTTAATATATAAGATGAGTTTTTAAAAATAGAAAAATATATTTATAAAAATAATATGATTTTAAATTGTTAAATTAAAATGATTTAGTTTGAAAACCAAAAAAATTAAGAACTTTCAAAACATAGTGGGAATGATTGGAAATATATTAAAAAAAAAACTAAAAACAAATTTAATATATAAGAAAGAATAGAAAAATATATTTATAAAGATGAGTTGGGAATGAATGAAGTTCTTTGGAATGGGTGGAGTGGATCTAACATTTTTGTTGATTTGAAAATATATTAAAAAAATAAAAAATATTAATTTAATATATAAAATGAGTTTTGAAAAAAATAGAAAAAAATATTTATAAAGATAATATGATTTTAAGTTGAAATTTGAAAACCAAAATGATTTAATTCTAAAAAACAAAAGATAAGAATTTTAATATTTTATAATATGGACAATGAACCATTATATTAATCGGAGGAGGCATCACTTCCTTCTACCTACTTTTTGTCTATTGTTATTGGAATAAGGACTATGGTATATTGGAGCTTATATATTGTTGTGGGCCACATCTCTCAACCAATGTGGGATCATTTTTTTTGTATAGAGAGGTATTGGATAATGGTATATTGGAGCTTATATGTTGTTGTGGGCCACATCTCTCAACCAATGTGGGATTGTTTTTGTATATATAGATATTTATGTCATAGAAATAATGTGTAACACCCCGTTTTCCTCCATAATTGTAATTATGTTAAGACTTCATATAATGTGATTATGAAGCTTGTGATTATATTCTGATTAACGAAAAACACTAGACAATTGACTGAGAGGGAAAAGCCTTGAAATTACTAGCCATGATGTCACAAGTGGGAATTGATGAAGTGGATAGATGAGGTGGAATGGAGAAGCTTCAATGACGAAAACAAGAATCTTTCTTAACACTTCAACCTACACCTGCAAATTGAATATACCACATGTTCATGTACTTGAATCTGCATAGAGCCACGTGAATTGTCATGAAGGAGCATGATTGGTGGTTGAGGTAGTTAATATTGTTGACAATCCTAATCTATTGAGAAGAAAAAGGGTCAACTGAATAACCTGACAAACAGGACACCCACAGATTTTACCCTTCAAGAATTCAGACTCTAGACAACAGGTTTCATCTGGAAGAAGTCATGGGAACCTCGAGGAGAATAGAAAAGAAGAGGAAAAAGTTGGAAAAGACATGAGAGACGAACATATGGGGATTGTCCCATCAAGAGTAGCGAAAAATGGTATCCAAAGAGAAACCAAAGCACGAAGAAGACGCGTGAGGATAATGATACGGAGAAGAGTAAGTGAGCAACAGTCTCACAGGAAAAATGGTGCAATGAATAGAGGTGTTCATTAGCGTAGATTGAAAAAGAGAAGAATTTGGAGAGTTGATGTTGGACAGAGGGCTACAACTTGGTGCTTATTGGACAAAAACCGATATTGGTAAGGGGAGGTCATCGAGGGACTGTATAGCAAAGAAGGGGCTCCCTTGTGCAAAGGAAATCTAGTTGAAAGGGCACCTGATAAACCTGTGGAAGCCCTGAGCTCAGTGGGAAGGGGACAACTTTTGTTGTTTTCAGTGGGGGGAGGAGAGTAACCTTCCTAGATCATACTAAATTTGATAACCAACTGAATCATTTCCCTTGTGATATCGAGGCTTGGCATAGGGGTGGCATGTTGTAGGAAGGCACTCTACAGTATAACCTAAGTTTGGGAGGAAAGACATCCTCTCTTAGTCAGTTGTCTAGTTGTCACATTCACCAAACAGATAAATGTTTGACTTCGCTTGTTAGATGAATGTATAATATTGTAAATATGTTGTTTATGGATTGATTGATGAATATGAAAAGAAGATATGAAATGGTTAAATTCCTGAGTGAAATGGAATATGAATGTTTGTTTTCATTGTTAATCGTTTCCCTTGTGATATCAAGGTTTGGCACGAGGGTGGCATGTTGTAGGAAGACACTTTGTAGTATAGCCTAAGGTTGGGAGGAAAGACATCCTCTCTCAGTCAGTTGGTTGGTTGTCGCATTCATCGAACAGATAAGTGTTCGACTTGGCTTGTTTGATGAATTTATAATATTGTAAATATGTTGTTTATGGATTGACTAATGAATGTGAAAAGAAGGTATGAAATGGTTAAATTCTTGAGTGAAATGGAATATGAATGTTTGTTTTCATTGTTAATCTAATAACTCATGAAAGTATGTATATAATATGTGAATGACATGTATCCCGGAAAATTCTTGCAGCCTGAGAGGAAAGTTTGCAAGATATGGAAAAAATCTTCGTTTGAGGAAGGATGGGATGCCCTGGTAGCTAGGAGGTCCCTGTATGGATAAAAGGACCTTATGACTGGGGGAAACTCTTGTACTTAAGTGGAAATCTTGCAAGATATGCAAGAAATTCCCTTTTGATGAAGTCATAAATCATTAGTTGGTCTCAAAGTAGTACCCGAACTCTCGAAGATCTGGTAAAACCCTTGAATAACCCATGAAATTGGCCAAGTATCGATTTCATACCATTATCCAATAGAAAACCTTATGCTTGAGTCGAGGAAAATTACATCCGTCGATTTGGTGTGGTGAATGGATCTCATTTGTGGATTTGTTGTAGGTCCCACCTATTCACCCTAGAAAAGGTTAAAGAAGTGGACGTTAATCGACGTTCAAGTTAGGGGCATTGACGCATTAAGAGTCGTTAGATGTCAGGGTCTGAGAGTCGTCAGATCCGAGGATAAACCCGTTAGAGTGTTGTGACCATCAATTGTCGCAATGGATGCAAAGGTGGTGTAACCACTTGAGGGAAATCCAACCTACTATTTGGCATTGAGCCCTATTATCACAATATATATCACTTGTGCAAATCCCTCACAAGAAGCATGATAAGTGTAACATGTGGAAGTAATTTTCATTATCATCTAAGTAGTTACTTCCCTTGTTTTAGTGAAATATTGAGATCCAAAACAAGGGAGGCTTCCCTAGCAACCTCAAGCAAGTCCGAGCAAATCCAAGCGAGTCTACGACCCATTAACTTGGTTACTTTATTACACCACCAACTAAGTCAAGGTTCAAAGTGAAGACAAAGTGGTTAAAACAAGGAAAATTCAAGGCTTGTGTGTGAGGTGTTCCAAGAAAATAAGAGATATTTACGAAGTCCAATAAGTCCAAATAATGTCTCGAAACACTAACTATCAAAAGAAAAATAATGTCTATAATAAAACTTGAATAAAGAGATGATTTACTTCAACAAATGACAAATTATAGCAACAACAATATAACAGTCCTAAAACTTGTAAAGATGCAATGAAAGAGACATTAAATGCAAGTTAAAACTCACACATCAATAACCAATGATTGTTTAAACATAAAAGAGCATGAAACTACTTCAAAGATGCAAGACGTCAAAGCCCTAATAGGCTGAAAATTGTAATAATGCAATAAATGATGTCAAAAGGTATTCTAAGTAAGTGAAAATGAAACCCTAGACATTAGGCTAACAATGAATAGGAAATGGAGATGTAAAGCAATTAAACATAAAACTATCATAAGACATCAAGGAGAGAGGGAATTTAGGGTTTAAATCACTTGCAATGGAGAAAAGACTAGTGTCGTCTAGCTTCTTTGGGCATATGGAGTCTAACATGCAACTTCTATGGAGAGCAAAGGCTAGGATAAGACTCAAGAAACAAACACTAGGGTAGTCCACTACAAACCCTAGGTATTGGTTCTTTAGAAAAACAACTTAAGGTAGTCCACTACAAACCATAAGAGGTTGTCCTATGCCTCCTAAATACCTTAAGAAAGAGATATAGAAAAGATTTTGGTTAAATCCCTAGACTAGTCCACTACAAATCCTAGAATCATAACTTATAAGAGCAAAGACTAGGGTAGTCCACTACAAACCCTAGAAAAAACCTTATGTCCTTCAACAAGCTTTATATGAATGATACCATGGAAGATAACCCACTACAAATATTCCTTCAGGTTTCAAAACACAATTTATCCAAAATAAACAAGATAACATGAAAAATCGCCACTTTGATCGAGAATTTACTTAATACATTCAAGAATAAATCATCCAAGACTTGAAAATAACACTTAATAGCCAAATCGTTTGGCATGAAAGAAACCCTAGAAATGAAATCATCCAAGAAACACTTGCAAAGCATCCACTAGATCATTCTCAATAAAGTTCCCACAAATACTCCATGATGAGAAAGAAAGACAAGAGACAAGTAGTAGTAGTTCTCCACAAGATGAGTTATGATTTAAAAATGAGAAAACCCTCAAGTATATATATGAGACAAGCCTAGCACTTTATCTCTCTAAAAGCCCCTATGACATAATAAATCCATGATACAAGGTGGATAGTTCTCAAGCCGACCCCCAAAATAGCCTCCAACATAAGAAAATAAGGCTAAAACATCAAAACATCATCTAAAATCCTACACGTGTGAGTGTGAGAAGTTCCAAGTGTTAGAATAAAAGAGATATGCTCATTTTTCCATAGACAATATAACAATATTGTCACCCAACCATAGGCATGCAACCACCCCCGAGCACCTTTAACCTTGATAAACAAAATAATTTAAGAAGCAAACCCTAGAACAAATAACCAACCAAAGTAGCATACTTCTCTCCAAAGATAGTGTACCAAACAAAGAATTCAAACCATAACCAAGGCAGAAAGTCCAAACCATAACCAAAGACCAAAAATCCCAGTTGCAGTAGCTGCAACTGTGTTAACCCCTAGATTTTCACCCTTGAAAGTCTTGAGGGTTAAGAGCCAGCATGCAACACTTTGGTTGGCATACTGAGATTTCCCCAGGGTTTTAACACTTATGTTGAGCAGGAGGTTGGTTCACACATGAGGCAGGTACATGATCAATATAGGGTTACTTAGTTCAGAGTCACAATCTACATGATTTCCATGCATTTTTGAGAGAGAGATGTATACACACAAGTGTTGCTAAATTTTAGGAGACATGGTTTGAGTGGGTTTGTTGACAGTTTGAGGCCATTTTGAGCATACAGTATGAGTCCTTGCAGGATTCTAGACCTGATTACAATTTTCCGAGCGACGTGCAGAAAATTTCTATTTTTGGCAGGTTGTGATTCAGGCCCCAGGTTTAGATTATGAGAGCATAGTATTGATCCTTGAGGCATCTAGAGGCCTTTGGACCTTTTTCCAGATGATGTCACCTAGATTTCTATTTTTAGCAGGTTGAGTACCAGGGCTCGCATGTCAGTTCTAACTGCATATTCGGATCCCTTGCAAGAAGACGAGATCAATGAGAATAAATTCAAGGGCATTTAGACAAATTTCTATTTTTAACATTGTCTATTTTTAGCACTAGACAGATGATGGTGCTTTCCAAGTCATGTCGAACTTTGTGGAAAGTTTGGGTCAGTTTCGACAAGTTTCAAAATATTGGGACTGTTGGCACCAGGCCGAAGTGGAAAGAAGGATGATCATGGGGAAAGAAAGCGTGAAGAAACTGAAGTAACAACTGGAGGAAGAACAACACGCATGCATGCAAGAAAGCGTTCACAAGGAAAGCGACAACTGGAGGAAGAACAACATGCGTGCATGTGAGGAAGACCTAACGTCAATAGGGTTAGGGTTTTGGTAATACATTGTAAATGGATGAAGAGCTCGATAGATATAAATAGAGATACGTAGGTATCATATGGAGGTTTGCCTTTTGTATTAGTTCGGCTTTTGTATT
This sequence comes from Picea sitchensis, assembly GCA_010110895.2. Lineage (NCBI taxonomy): Eukaryota > Viridiplantae > Streptophyta > Pinopsida > Pinales > Pinaceae > Picea > Picea sitchensis. Next base: position 7,591 of record SNQJ01S0214388.1, on the reverse strand, counting down.
ATTCCATCATAGTTATGTATGAGTTGATGCGTTATGTAATACTGTTATGAACAATTTTTGTAAGATGTTGAGCTAAGAACAGAGGGGAAAAGGAATATCTGAGGATTAGATCATAGGCTGTGGAGCCTGGTGCGATCTAGTTCACCTCATACAGATCTTACCCAATTTGAGGAGAATTGTAAGTGCGCGGCGCTGGAGATGCATAACTACCATAATAAAAGAGCCTAGAGCCAAATCTTTGTGAATGTAGCCCAGGAGGGTGAACCACGATAATATCTGTGTAATGTGATGAATGCATGTATATCTTTGTTTCCTTTCAGTAGTTAATTGTTATGCCAATGAATGAGTGAATATATTGTTATGAAATACGATTGTGTTGTTCGGGGAATAAACTGTGGTAGATAAGCTCATAACCAGGAATAATAGTGGGTTGCAACCACAATTCATAGTACATGGCTCTGAATAATAAACCCCTATCTCATACTCAATCCTAGGCTGTAAACACCTGAGTCTTACAACCACCCATTTAAAGTTATCTCGGGTGATACTGCACAGTGCATTCTGTGTACTGTGTTGCCTTCTGGTTTACTAGGAGGGCTGATAGTTTTAGAGGCTTTGTTGGAAACCTGAAATACATGAACCTTAGGTCAATAACTTAGATGGTCAAGAAAGAAGAATAAGTAATTAAAACCAACAAATGGTTCCATTGCCACGTTAATAGGAACGAGAGAGGACTGAGTAGACGAGATAGATTGAGCGAGAAGAGAACGAATAAAAAAAGAGAACAATGAACCACTAGAAGGGAATGTTGAGACCTTGGAACCCCACGAAAGCAGAAATTGAAGGCTGGTTGAGAACCAAAGAGCTAGAGTTTTCACAGAAAGACAATAGAAACCCTAGAATCACACCTCGCAAATGTCTGGATAAATACGTATTTATTGATTTACATGAAGTCTTTTTCTGTGATTTTCCGCATCTACTACAAGAGTGGATACTAAGGTTGAAGGATAACCACGCGATGAACTGGATTCAATAGTTAGATTGGACCCCAGTACAGATTGAGCAATTACAGCAGGTGAACAACAAATTCACCCGAGCAATAGACTTTTGGTTTGACAGTATTGTGGCAGGCTTCATCACAGAGTTTGCAGTTGACACAGCGAAGTCATATAGCGCAACAGAGCAAGAATTTCTTCGTGGACCTCGAGGAAGGTACATTTGATCCTTGTATACTTCTATTAAGATATTGCTATGTAACAAAGGTGTAATGACAATGGAATCAGACAACTAAACTTCCACGCGTGCATGGGGGAGGGGGGGAAGCACTGACAGAGAGAGGATAAATGGAAGGAGGTAAGGATAAAGGCAAGAAGTAGGAGGAACCCTTGGATTCGATCATGATGGATGACGACCAGATCAAGTGGATATTGGCGTCATCAGGAATGACGCGTAGCGGAGTACCCTACCAATATAAGGTGAATACCAAGAAGAGAGTCGTAGCCGCAAGGGAGGGCTTGGCTAGCAATGAGGAAGAGGTAGAGGATCTCCGGGCTGTGGAGCAGATTGAGGAAATCCTGCGTGCAACATACGAGAGGAAGACGAGAGGTCCAAGAATGGGAGGAGAAGGCAGACATCCTATCCATATTAATGTCAGTGTGGAACCCATAAACCCATGTGCGACTAATACACCAAAGATAACACCACCATTTAGGAAACCAAAGTTCGGAGGAAGTCCGATAGCAGGAAGTACATCTACACAAGGAGAAACAATTGGAGGAGCCAGTTCAAGAAACACTAGTCAAGTATCTACACCACGTGGAGGAGGTAGTAGTTTCGTATTCAGAATGGTAGGACACGATCCCACCATCAGATTACCAGAATTTCAAGGAGAATAAGCAGAAGACCTTGAGAAGCATTTGTTCATTTATGCAAAGATCTGGGAATCAAAAAAGATCATTGATGAAGATACCAAACTCGTGCAGCTAGCGATAACGCTAAGAGACCATGCACTAGACTGGTACATGAGTCTAGAGACAAACAGTGCCCCTGGGACAACAAGGACACTGGACGACATTAAGAAATTATTGATAAATGAGTTCCATAAAACGACCTAGGAGGATTAGTACATGAACGAGATGATCGAAATAAGACAGAAACCGGGAGAATCTGTATGGGAGATTGATCATATATTCAAGCGACTGAAGGGAAAGTTAAAATACCTCATGACCGATATGCAACATCGACACCTGTTTGTCAACTCACTACTACCACACTTAAAATATCCCTTATGACAACAAAAGTTTCAGACGCAGGAAGAGGCTTTGCAAGTAGCCTTGCAACTGGAAGAGAACCAGTACCAGCAAACGGACCCAGCTATCGAAGAACTGAAGGAGGATATGAAGAATTTAACATTTCAGCTAAACTAGAATAAGAACAAGGACAAACAAGAATCCGTTTGGTGCACCACATGCAGGACGGAAGGACACCACAAGAACGAACACCCAAGATTCACGCAGTATATGGAAACAGGTATGCCAAATCCGCTACCACAGGGAGGATTATGGTGCGAAATATGCAAGAAACTGGGTCACGACCCTTATCACTACACAATGATACAGAAATACCAGACAGTTCCAAAGAGTTCATATTGCACCTTTTGCAAGTCAGTGGGCCACGACGACAAAGATTGCAGAACTATGGAGCTGATGCGGGAAAGAACATCAGATGCATATAGGGTATAGGCCGAAATGATGACTGGGCAAGCAACACCACAGTTCAATCAAGCCCCAACTCCATACAACATTGTGCAACAACAATATAATACTACGCATCAACCCTACAATAACATGCAGCTGCAGTACAACCCGGAACAAACCCAGTACAATACCGCATAGTACAATTAGGCAACACAGTATAACGCGTCGATAGGTGATCGAGCAGGCTACAGAGGAGGAGGACGAGACAGAGGAGGTTTCAAATGTGATAGAGGACCAGTCACATGTCACAATTGTCAACAGCCAGGACATTATTCATGGGAATGTCCACTTCCACCAGCAACTTGTATGTATTGTCACGAATCGGACCACGATACAGAGGAATGTTCGACACTACTAGTAAAGATTCAGGAAAAGAGGAACCAGAACAATCAGAATGTTCAGTGGATTTCAACCGAAGCAAGGGATGACAGACGAAACATCAATATAGTCACTCATGGAGGAATGAAAACAAGAAATGACACAGTTCGACAGGAACCAACGCAAAACCAATGGGTAAAGAAGAACACTAACCCCAAGAAGCAGTTCGACGTGCAAAAGGAAAAGGAGATCTTTAAAGAAGCTCAACAAGAATTTCAGAAGGAGGACATAGCATTGACTGCACAACTAAGCAAGGAAGCCCTAGAATATGAGATACTACCATCGCTGGACCATACCAATGAAATGCAACCCAAGGGACAAGTAAGTACAATCAAAGGATTTTGCAATCATGCATAAAAGTATTAAGTGATCCTTCATCTGTGAAAATATTGCAAAACATACTAGAGAAATGTAGCAGTGAGACGGAAGAAAAGCTAGAACCAAAAACCGTCAATCACCTACACAGAAGAAGAAGAACAAGTAGGGAATTTAGACTAAATGATAACATTGGGGATTTCAATATGGGAGACATTATACTAGACCAAGGATCCGAAGTGAATGTGCTACCAAAGATGACATGGCAATGCATGGGAGAACCAACATTGGGATACTCAACCGTTCAATTGAAACTAGCAAATCAGCATAGAGTCCTACCAATAGGTAGACTGAAAGGAGTGAGTAGATCTTGATGGAGTGCACACTAAAGCAAACTTTGAAGTCATTGAAATAGTAGATGGCACAACACCTTATCCGACATTTCTTGGTTTGGATTGGACGTTTGACAACCAGGCCATAATCAATTTGAAAACCAATAAAATGGCATTTGAGTCTAGAGAATACAGGGTTATAGCACCACTAGATCCATTGGAAGGGGAGAGTTTCGTAGAACCCACTTGCCTGGACTTAGAGGAGATCGGCCAGTTGTACAGAACAATTGAGCACGATGAGGATTACATAAAGCCAACTGCAGATGGGGCACTCAGTTGGCGGAGAATTACTTCATGCGCAACAGACTCAGACACCGGGTTAGAAAACTAGCAACAGAGACTACACGAAGTATCCTTGAGAAGATGTGCAAGAATAGACCGCTCAGTAAGGTGGGTAGGCATATAAATCAGAGAACCACCCAGTTTCCATGGACTAAATGATTTGGAAACATTCTTGACACAATATGAAGACAAAGTATTAGAGAATCAGATTAGCACTTGACTAAGCACTCAAGGCCACACCCACAAGATGGTGGGGTGCACATAAAGAGACCATCACATACTGGTATCAATGTAAGCGATTACTGTGCATAAGGTTCGGTGTAGAACAAGAATAAAACAAACAAAAAAAATACGAAGGACAAGAGGCACCAGCAGAACACTTGGCGAAGGGAAAAATGTTGTGGAAGATGACACCACCAAAGGAATGGCCTCATCACTTCATACATACTTTAGAGGGCATATCAGTGAACTGGTATACAAACCAGGAATTGCGCAAAGGAACTACGACATGGACGACATTGCAACAGAACTTTATAGTCACTTTCTCATTCAATCATGAGAACCCCAACATAGACGCAGCCCTGGAACGGATCAGAGGAGTCATATTCATTAAAGAACCAGAAATAGAACTTATCACAGAAGAACAATAACAGAATAAATAGATAGTCAAGGAACTGTTGTCATGTTACCAGGTATAGGAGGAAGCACCAGATGAAGATGATCCACGTGATATTCATATCGAAGAAGTAGAAGGCGAAAGAGATGTGGAAGGACCACCCATAGAATCATAAGTCATTTCCATGCCAATTAGGGTAAAGAAAGTTAACATTGGGATCATTGAGCAGCCCAAAATGACCAGCATTGGAGACTATTGGGATGAGCAGAAAATAGAAAGCATCATAGAATTGTTGCCCGAATATAGTGACCTTTTTCCCACAACATTTACAGAGATGAAGGGTATAGCCGAAGAATTAGGAGAAATGAAGATACCACTCAAATCTGACGCGAGACCTATTAAACAACAACCCTACAAATTGAACCTCATATATAAACAAAAATTTAAAGATGAGATCGACAGGATGCTCGAAGCCGGCATCATCAAACCAGTCGAGGAATCAGAATGGATAAGCCCGATGGTAGTACAAGACAAGAAACAAGGAAGAGGGATCAAGATATGCGTCGACTTGAGGAAGTTGAATGATGCATGCCTACATGACCCATTTCCTACACCGTTCACGGATGAAGTGTTAGAGAATGTGAGGGGACATGAAGCTTACTCATTTACTGATGGATTCTCAGGCTACCATCAGATTAAGATAGCACATGAGGATAGACCTAAGACCACGTTTGCAACATAATGGGGATCTTATCAGTACACAGTCATGTCGTTTGGACTGAATAATGCACCCACAATATTCTCCAGAGTGGTCAATGCAACATTTAAGGAATTCATCCATCAATTTCTTGAAGTATACCTGGATGATTGGACAGTTTATAGTCTATTGAAAAACCATGTGGAAGTTTTACGACTGATTTTAGATAGATGTATGCAGTGCCAGATATCACTGAATATCAAGAAATGCATATTTGGAACACCGTTTGGGATACTATTGGGCCATATAGTATGAAAACAAGGCTTGTTAGTGGATCTAGCAAAGATCACAGTCATTGTTAACTTACCAGCACCAAAAACAATCTTCCAACTAAGAGCAACGTTAGGACACACAAGATACTGCAGGAAATTCATCAAAGGATATGCACAGATCACAGAACCAATGGAAAAATTGTTAAGGAAGGATACAAAGTATCAATGGAACGACAATTGTCAACACGGTCTGGATACCCTGAAGGAAAAGATGGTTACCACACTGATATTAGTATTTCCAGACTGGGAAAATACATTCCATGTGCATGTAGATGCATCAGTGATATCACTTGGAGCTATCTTAGCACAGCCGGGAGCGGGAGACTTGGATCACCCGATAGCGTTCGCAAGCATAAATTTATCAGACTCCGAACATAATTATAACATGACATAAAGAGAAGGCCTATCCATGGTCTATGCACTACAGAAGTTCATACATTACCTATTGGGAAAACACTTTAAGATGTTTACAGATCACTCAGCCCTGAAATACGTAGTCAACAAGCTAGTGTTGGGGGGGGAGCATTTGTTGATGGTTACTGTTATTTCAAGAATTTGACTTTGAAGTAATACTTAAACCAGAAATATTGAATGCAGGACTTGACCACCTATCAAGGGTCACTAATGGAGAAGAACCTACGAATTTAGAAGACAAATTTTCGGATGCACAATTATTCTCAGTACAAATTGTTGATGACTATTTCGCAGAGATCACCCAATACTTGAGCACATGTACTACGCCGCAAGAATATACCACCACGCAGAAGAAGAACCTGGTAGTCCATGCAACCGACTATCAACTGATCACAGGACATCTATACAAGATGGGCACAGATAGCATCTTGCGAAGGTACATGTTAGAGCATGAACGACCAAGAATTTTAGCAGAAGCCCACAAGGGAATGACAGGAGGGCATTATGGAAGAAAAGATACCATGCAAGACTATGGTGGCCAACAATTCACAAAGACTCAAAAGATTACTATCAGAGATGTGATGTCTCTCAAAGGGTAGGAAAACCCAATAGAAGGGAGAGATGCCACTATGACCACAAGTAACATTATAAGCATTTGAAAAATGGGCAATAGACTTTTTGGGACCAATTAACCCACCAGCCAAAAGAAGAGGGGCAAGATACATTATCATCATGAAGGAATACCTAACAAGATGGGCAGAAGCCACACCGATAAAAGATTGCAGCGCAGAGACAGCTACACACTTCTTGTTTGAACAAGTAATCACTAGATTTGGGTGTCTAAGAGTTTTGATGAGCGACCAAGGCACACACTTCATAAAAAACACCATCCGCATGATGACTGAAGAGTTTGAAGTTCATCACCAAAAGAGCACACCGTATCATCCACAGACAAATGGCATAGTAGAAGCCTTTAACAAAATTCTAGAGAACGCACTGAAAAAGATCTATAACGTCAACAAAGATGAATGGGACCTCAAAGTACCAGAAGTATTATGGGCGTATAGGACTACATGCAAAAAGTTGTCAGGGCACACACCATTCAAACTAGTCTATGGCCAAGAAGCAGTAGTGCCATTAGAAGTTTTAGTAACCAGCTTACGCGTAGCAGCTATCACACAAATGATAGAGCGAGGCGCGGTATAGGAGAGACTAAATCAGTTATTGTCAATGGAGGAAGACCAAATATTGGTAGGATTCCATCAACAAGTGCAGAAAGAAAGAGACAAAGCTTGGCATGATCGACACATCAAGAAGAAAATGTTCAAGGAAGGAGATCTAGTATTGCTCTACGACAACAAATTGTTTCAGCACCCAGGAATGTTGAACACACCGTGCTACTGAGAGGG
>SNQJ01S0214386.1:10336-25988 GCA_010110895.2 Picea sitchensis | reverse complement strand
TGTTCACACTGTACACTTTTATGTAGTATCGTATGATAGATGTCTGTGAGTATTTTGTACCTATGAAATGTCACATGCTTACATTTTGCTACTATGACGGTATGACCACATAGATAATCACTTCTTGAAATTGATGCCATTGCCTCTGGAAGAAGTTAGCATTTTACTAGCCTGTAATAGAAGCTAGAACCAACTAAATTAATAGTGAAGTACTTATTATAGAGTGTGTATTTTCAAATTAGACTTCTTGCTTCATGAGGCTGGTTTGTGTGTATTTGAAGTAAGATGTCCTTATACAAACTATTGACATTTTGTGTACCTGATAAAACAGTTTGAGAACCTTTATTTTACTATTTCCCAAGATTCGTTTATTGGTTTCCTGCAATCATTCTAAGCAATATTATCTGCATGGTGAGCATTGAGAACTCATGCAGTAGTAACTTTTGGGATGTATGATGTCAAATTCTAGCTTTGTTTATAATAAAACTGATAAGATAATCTTCAGTGCTTCTCTAATCCATTATCTTGGAAGGAAAATGGGCTTTGGAACAAGGGAGTGTATCCTGGAAAAACTAGGGTATAATTCTTCAACAACACCACAAAAAATATTTAATATATAGAAAAACTGCAGAAATACAAAACGTTCATTTCCAAGGTATGTATGTGTGTGTATAAGTAAATAAATTGTACAGACCATGGACACAAAGTTGAACAAAACATGTGAGTTAAGGACTTCAAAACATGGGTAAGGCAGTCAGATTGGATCCAAAGAATAGGACTCAGAAGTTGCAACAGTTCCAATCTTGCAATGATTTCAATTCTGCATGTCATAATAGCTATTGATAAAAGGTCTCTAGAAGAAGCCTAAATTTCATTAACAGATTACAAGGAAATATTCTTGTACAAAGGAATGAGAGGGAAAAAAAATCCAAGGCAAAGATGAAGATTTTACCTGAAGTAGGTAGTTTTACATCATTAAAGTAGGGTAGGTCATATGAACCAATATAAACAAAAAAGATGTTGAGAGCTCAGGCACTGGTCAGATCAGTAGGGTGAAGGCTTCTAAAATTATGGGGGTGGTGCACATTAAAATATGTAGACTCGAGACAGCAGAAGATACACTCGAATCTAACCCCCAAATAAGGAGCACCCATTTTTTTGGGTAGCCAAATACAACCTCTTCGAAGAGGAGCTGTTGCTGCTACTCTAACCTTCTAATTAAAATACATGTTTCTAATTTGTGTGGGGTTTTGTACAAGATTCATATCCCATAGCATTGCTCTTCATTTTCACTAGCAATGAAATAATTATTAGCCCACGGTATTCTATCATAGTTTTCACTAAACTCCTTATGCTTTATACCCTGGAATTTTTCTCTGGGCATTAAAGCTCTGGAATTTTAGACAACAGAAAAAATGAAGGATTAAGAACTGAGATATATGTCCTATACAGATATACCAGATGGAGACATGCTTAGCAGGATGAAATCGATATGTATTCCAGTTGGTAATATTCCATATCACTTTTGGGATTCTATTTAATTAAAAAAACTCCACCCATCATTTTTGTTTGGAAAATGCATCATATGTTTCACTGGGACAAAATATAAATGTAAATCAAGACTATTAAGTACATGCCATCCATTATGATCCCCGATTGTTCCCGCATGCAACAAATGAAAAGCGCACACACAACAAATCAAGATCAAGTCTTCATGTCTCCTCCTACTTCCAATCTAATGATAAAAATTGGATTACATGATCCACCAACTTCAGGTTTTGAGTTGGGGATTATGCATTGTTAGGGCATGATTGAAAAAACCATGTTTTTCTTGGAGGTAACCAACCCACACTTGTCCTGAAAATACACAAACAACTGTACTGATCTTTACTAGTAGTATCATTAGTTTATAATTATATAAAAACTATATCAGACATGCTCATTGCATTGCTTAGAGATCAATATGATTGTCCACTACGTCTCATATATTCACTTCTGTATAATTCTTCTCAATAGGAGTGAGTTTATAGAAGAAAGAGAAATTGTAGATAACCAGTTCTTCATATAATTTCACTGGACTCGTATTTATGGCAAGGTTGTTTTATTGTTACGATGTTCTATGGTTGGAGATGATTCTCACTTTGGTTATAACTTCTCTAATGGTTTTGGAAACAATAGGATTGAAGTTCAGGATCTGGTATTACATAGAAGGCACTCCCGTGATGTCATGAACATGTTTCAGATGCTCCCCAAAGTTATGGTTCCTCCATTCGGATAACAGACAACTATGTAACATACAACATACAACTAGTGGATGTGTATTACTACCTGTATTTTTGATGTTATGCACTAGGACTTTCTCATACAGTTCTCTGGTTCAGGAGCAAAGGAATGGGTGCCCAGAGGAATGATTTGGGCATGGATTAGGAGCAAGGGAATGGGTACGCACACAGGGAATAATGTGGGACAGTGGGGGAAGAATGAATTTGTCATTACCGGACAGAAAGATCGTGCGACTGTCGGCAAGAGGGTCGATGGGGATGTGACAGGTAATGGAAAGAGGGGGATCTGACATGATCGGCGATGGGAAATCGATCGAAAATGGGTGTCGACAAAGGTCCCTTTCATTTGGGGTTTATCCCACACCTTTTATTATTAGTAATTGGAATGATTTCTATGTAGGCACGTTCCCTTTCGTTTGGGGTTTATCCTACACCTTTTATTATTAGTAATTGGAATGATTTCTATGTAGGCACGTTTGAACAACAAAAATTGCAGAGTTTGTGTGTTTAGACAAATAGAGTCTGCGCATTGGTCATCATCCTTTAATGCTCAAATATTTTTAGGCTTATTTTAAAGACAAAATTTTTATCAACAGAACATATACATGCATAGATAGTGACTTGATAAATTAGAAAGGAAATGTAGGTTTTAATTACAATTTAGCATCATCTCATACAAAGTCTGAAAGTGTTGGGAGAAATTCAGCTTTGAAGAGTTTTAAAAAAGATCGCTTAAATACTCAGAATGGTAGAAGATGCAATAAATAATGCATATGAAAACCTTCCCCTATTGAAATAATCAAAATGGTAGTAGCTGCAATAAATAATTCATATGAAAACCTTCCTCTTCCTCCTCCTTTCTTATAGGGGTCAATTTCTCTATTCCTAACTAGGACAATTGAAAAATGATGCAACAATCTCTTCAATCCCTCACCTACAAGAGCCAATCACTAGCCTACAATCCCTTACCTACAAGAGCGAATCAATAGCCTACATTCATAATGTGACAACTGATCAATCTAGATAAAGTGTTGCAATGGTACCTATGATATCCCCCAAAAATAAAATATTTTTGGAATTTAAATTTGCTGGAAATTTATTTTCGTTTCTAGTAAATTTGAATTTGGAATTTTTTTGCCATTTATGGCAATTCCGAAGTTCGAATTTGATAATTGTGATTAATTATTATGACTATTGGGTAGATTAATGATTGGAATCAACTAACTATTTGACTATGACACTTTTATAAAAACAAAATATTTATATTAATTGCAGGAGGACAAATGGAACAACCATGTTAAAATCTATTGACCATGACTCCATGAGTGGGGAACATGTTTGACCTACCTTTGGGTTGGTTATTAAAAGTGGAAAATCATATATTTGTCCATTGGCAACCCCTGAAAATCATGGATTTAAAAATATGTAAAAATCCCCAAGGGAGGGAAAAAGACCTGGGAAAGATTGATAAATAGCATATGAAAGGAGGCAGGACGCTGCCAAGTATGCTAGGGAAAAATATTTTTGAGCTCTCGTGTTGTTATGAACACTACAGATTGAGTGTGAGACAAGAGGAGTCTGCTGAAATGAATTTTCCTTGTTTTTATGAGCACTGTCGAGTAAGTGTGAGGGAAGAGGATAACTGTTGGAATTGAAGGACATTGTTGAGGAGGAGTTTCCCAGTTAGCCCTCATGGATTCATGGTTAGGCTAGGGGGTGAACTGGGCAAGTGATTTTGCTTCCCTGTTCTATGGTTGGGAGGAACGTGGTTGTTCCCTTTGTCTTCTCACAATCGGGTTAAGATATGTTGCTCTACTCCTTTTCTGTTTGAATGATTTTATATCTGATGAAATATATTTGTTAAATTGTAACTCAAATGATCTCCATTTTTTGTTCGAATGATTTGATATCTGATGTCATATATTTATTAAATCTGAACGAATGATATAATTAGCCTTTTATTAGTTATGATAGTTAAAAGGATTTATGCATGGTTAAATTATGGGAGAAATCTCCTCTAAATTAGTTTCACTGCTATTTTCTTTTTTATTTGTTTTCTGAGTGAAACCAATGCTGAGATTGGCATATGGGGAGTGGAAGTTATGCTGAAATTTCATTATTCTAACTGTATGGATAATGTCGGGAACAACTTTCTAATTTTTGTAAATTATGCTACATTTTATTTTCCATTAAATACACTGTATAGAGACAGATCTGCAGCTGAGGTAGGAAGACCGACTATTACACAAGTTGCCCTTACAGTTTTGTGTATGCAACACGCGATTTAAAAATCCTACCAGCCCTTTGGCCTAAACAATGAAGAAAGTACAGATATATATACATATATTATTCTGGAAGAAAAACATAGATTCAGAACTTTGCTTAGACCATTATATCCAATCTAAATAATTTTTATTGCAGATTTAAACCACCTTGGTAATAATTATAAGGAATGCCAAAATGAGATAAAATGATTTAGTATTTAGATCTAGCATAAGTCGATCCAACATCTAGTGTTTGAAAAACATGGCCTATCTTCAAGGCAATAACCATGGTATTTAAAATTTAGGGCATAATGAGTCCGAACGGTAATCGGTTATAAAATATTTCATTGTACTCTAACGAATAGGACAATCCTGTAGAAGAAATTTTTACAAAAGTTATACTGTAACCACCGTGACCAAATCCCCAGTTACCCTTGGGAATTTTTTTTCCCTTTTTCCAAACCCGATAAGAGTCTGAGGGAATCGAATTTGAATGACCCCTTTTAAATTTGGCAATTGTAATGCTCCGTAAGCACAAGAGTTCGGAGATCCTTAATCAGGAACTGTACCGAAAAATTAACTTAGACTTTTGTTTAATGGTTTAAACCTTAGAGAACAAAATGGTCTGAAAGGATGAAGTCAATTGGGTTTCACCGATTACAAACATCGAACACAAAAGACAAAAGACCATGCCATTTGCAAAATCACAAAATGCGAAGAGACTAAGGACCCAAAATTTCAAGATTTCGGGATTTCGGGGTTCGATATTTCACAGTTTACGAACCCGTGATGTACAAACAAAATGAAACAAGAAGCGTCAAATTACGAAATGCGAAAGGAATATGGGCCCAACACTTTGGAGTTTCGGAGTTTGGGATTTCAAGGTTTCGCAATTCGAGATTTTGCGACTCGAGATGCAATGTTTCTAGGACTTCGAACTCCTAGGACCCGAAATGTTGAAAAGGGGATTAATGGGTTTTGGCCCTTTTGCATGAGATCAATGGTCCTGATTCTTTCAGGATTTTGCAAATCGAGAGTTCGCAATGCATCAACTCCAAGATCCCTTGCTGCTCCAAACCCTGAACTCCGAAATAGTGAAGTTCGAAGCATGATATCAATGGCTCCTATTGCTTTTCATCCAACGGTCGCTACTCCACCTGGGCTTCTAAAAGCTAAAGAACGATTATTCTTAACATTCCCATAGATATACGAGATCCAATGGTCCGGGGGATTTCAGTACTTCCCCACGAAGAAATCTCATCGTTCATTCACTTCGCTCAAGGATCTCTGGGAAAAATTACTTAGCATTCTCCACCTAAACTTAACCTCTGCTAGACAATTTCGATCTCTGCCTCTCTCTGAATACTTCAAAACTGATATCCCTTCTGATCTTTATCTCTCTGAACATCAAAGGTTGCTTCAACCTGAGTTTAGACATTGCCTATATAGAAAGAGGTATGTTGGAGTAGTTTGAGAGTCAAGAGAAGTGATAGATTTATGGAAAGAATTTACCCACATAATCTTTTCGGTTCAAAGTAATCTAGACTGGTGTAAAAATAATATTATGGATAGAAATGAATTTTACCTTCTCTTAATTTCTAAGCTTAAACAAAATTGAATTATGTCATAGGAAAAATTTTTTTTATGGTGAATTTGAGGTTTATTGAATATGGTATCAGAGAAAAAGTTACAACACTAGGCCTGAATAGGGCCACATTAATTTCTTATTATATATTCTGATTTATGAAAAAACTAATAAATCTTGTGGTTACAAACAGAAAGACTTTATATTTTGTGTTGATTATGGTAGCTCAAGAAGGTGTATAAATTAGGATTTAAGGGAATCCGCAGTAAGGACCTCATGGAGATCCCAGACATAACAGTGAAGGAAGCTCACCCACGGAGGTGTTGGAAACAATGATGAATCTTATTGTTGAACTGCGGGTTTTCAAGGCCGACAATGAAAAATTGAAGAAAGCACAGTAGGAACAATAAGAGATAAATGAAGTCCTGTTGCATAGTATAGTAACCAAAAAAATCCCAAAAGATGATAACCATGATGAGGAGGTCAACAAAAGGGCCTCCAAGAATTCTGGTGTGGAAACAAAAAAAGGAGACAGTTCATCTGAAGGGACACCTTCAGCTGAGGACAAAACTATATTAGACAGAAAAAGAAAACAAGTAGACCACCTTGAAGGAGAATTTAAAAAGATTGAACGAGATACCTTTGATGGAGAATACAGGACAGGAGAAGAAGTTGAGGCATGGCTGTTGGAAATCAAAAAATACTTCTAGATCTACAACTATTCCAGTAACATGAAGGTCAGAATGTCCATCTACAATCTGAAGGGGAAGGCCAACATTTGGTGGCAGGACCTGAAGTTGGCCAAGGGACTAAAGGACAAATAGTTGGAATGGTCCAACTTTAAGAAGTATTTCAAGAAACAATACCTCTCTAAAAGCTATTATGAAAGGAAGACGAAAGCATTTTACGAGTTATGACTCAGATAGATGACAATGAAGGACCTTATAAATAAATTTATGGAACTACTAAGGTTTGTACCGTACATTTGGGAGGATAAGGTAAAGGTCTAGTGATTTTTAAGTTGTTTACCACAGGCCTACCGGGACAAAATTGAGTATGACAACCCCAAATCCTTGATTGAGGTATTCAGGAAAGCACGAATGTGCTATGAACATTATAAACAATGGGTAGAGTTTCCCAATACCTAAAAGGATAAGAAGAAAGATCGAATGAATGAGTGGAAGAAGGGATACCAGCCAACTCTTTATCAGAATGCAGCAAAACATTTCCCAAGGAAGGATTTTCACTCCAATCATCTGAATACGCAAGGTAGTGGTAAACCGGTAAACCTAGGAATGAAGAAGTTTGGGGACAACTCCCGCGAGCCACTAAAGTGTTGGGAGTGTGGAGAGCCTCATATAAGGAGGAATTTTCCATGTTTAATTGCAGCCAATAGAACTATTGTTCACAATTTGTAGGAAGCCTCGACAGTGGGAGACGTGGGCAGAAGTCTGCATCGGATAAATGCATCCATAGATTGTTGAAAGGATTACCACTAGTCCTCGGTGGTAGAAATCGAAGGTAAAATCAATGACACTCAAATTTCTGTTTTAATTAACCCTGGAGGTACGTTAAGTTATATTACTCCCGATGTAGTAGAGTTGAATAAACTTAAGAAACTGAAGCACGTAAAATCATGGCTTGTACAACTAGCAACAGGTACTAAAAGAAAAGTAGTTGACTTTATTTTTTATCTTTAGTTCATCTTAGATGGTCAAAGGATAAGGACCAATTTGAACATCCTACCACTACAATCTTATGATATAATTATCGGGATGGATTGGTTGGAACAACACAAAGCAGTACTAGACTGTTATACAAAGATACTTAGCTATAAAGATAATCTTGGTACTACTAGAATAGCCCAAGGCATACCAAAACTTGTATCAGTCAGACAAGTTTCAACGATGCAACTCAAGAAATGTATTAGAAAGGGATGTCAAATTTACGTCATCCAAGTGATGAATCTATTAGAAAAAGAAGATAAGCCCAAGTTAGAATACTTTGTTGTCCTACGTGAATTGAGAGACCTGTTTGTGGATGAGATACAAGAATTACTGCCTAGGAGGGAAATAGATTTTTCCATAGATTTACTACCCGGATCAGTCCCTATCTCAAAAGCACCCTACCAAATGAGTCTACCAGAATTGACAGAATTAAAAATACAATTACAGGAATTGTTAGACAAAGAGTATATCAGACCGAGTGTCTCACCATGGGGAGCACTAGTCCTCTTTGGGAAAAAGAAAGGCGGTACTCTAAGACAATGTATTGATTATAGACAACTGAACAAAATGACTATTAAGAACAAATACCCTTTACCAAGACTAAATGATCTATTTGATCAAGTGCGTGGGGCCAAGATATTTTGAAAGTTGGATTTACGATCCAGTTATCATCAAATTAGGATAAAATATGAGGACATAAACAAAATAGCTTGTCGGACAAGATATGGACACTATGAATTCGTAGTAGTACCTTTTGGACTCACTAATACGCCAACCACGTTTATGTGCCTGATGAACAGTATTTTCAGTCAATACTTAGACAAGTTCATGGTAGTATTTATTGACGATATTCTGGTCTATTAAAAAAAGGAGGAAGAACATGATGAACACTTAAGGATAGTTCTACAAATGTTGAGAAAACACAAACTGTATGCCAAATTTGACAAGTGTGAATTTTAGAACAGGGCAGCCAAACTATGCCGCTATATAATCATTTTTTGCATCAAGGTTATTTAGATTCACTAAGTTGCAAGGGTTATTTCCCCAATGGATATAAAATACTTTGGACTCCATTCATGTTGGATAAGGGAAAAAACTTTTCCAACTACTATGAAACTTGTGATTGTATTGATCCCAGCATAATCATGAAGGTATTTCAACTCAACCTTAAGAGTTTCACTATAGCCACATGTTTTTTCTACAGATAAAATCCATTGACATTTTGAGTCTGCATTGTCAATGGATTGTCCTTTATTTATAAATTCTTGGACTACACCTCTCCTAGGAGCTCCCTAAACCATGTTACAATCATTGGCACAACACTTAAAACAATTTAATTCCTAATGTCATTCCTTGATGGATGCATCTTTTAAGTTCTCTAAGGATTGAAAATTAAGAGATATTACAGATTGGAAGGTCTAATCCACTAAACACAAATTGACTTCTAATTCTTTTTGAACTGAAGTTCTTCTATGGTTTGACATAAATTTGTCAACTCCAAACAAGATTCAACACTGCTAATGAACTTAATACATCATGGTATTTTAGTAAATATGAGATATTCTTAAGAAAATTTAGTTGATTTCAAATCATGTTGCTTGAGGATTAAGACTGTGGAATTCCATTACAGTGGTCTGTGGATAGTTTCTTGGCATCTCCACACATTATGTTGGAAGCATTCTTTGAATGGTTTATACTTGCAAAAATATTTTTCAAGATGCTTAATGATACATGATGAAAGATTTCTATGAGAATAGACTCTAAATTTCAATGATTTCTTGTATTGGCCTAAAGAGTCATGGTTAAATCGTAAAACTTCACTAAAATCCTAATCTAGATTTATCAACAAATGCATAAATAAATTCACAATGATGCCAGTGTAATCTAGAAGTAAGGACTTGTTCATACATTGGTGGTTAAATCTGTTAATTTTTTATCCACACAAAAAGTGTTATTTGAAACATTAGACACTTAACCGGGCCTTACATATAACACATTTAAATCTATTGAGATATCTGGTTTGAGCATGGTCACATAACAATGCTTTGGCATTGTTACTTTCTTATGTTGATGGATGATTTCCAAGTTTGATTATGCACTTTGAAATTCTTGGGTTCATATGGTTTAAAATTTCTTGATCACTAATTATGAGGTCACACACTTGGTAGATACCTAATGAGATCAATTTGCAAAATGTTAAGATTTGGGCATAAAAATATGGTGAGAAGTTCGATAGTTATGACTCTTGACTCTTTATTATAGCTTATTTTGTAAATAATGAAGTTATGAACATTATATGACAATTTACCTTTGAAGTTTGAAATTTGAACTATTGATTGAATCTTACAACTCCTTCGTAATGAATATGATGCTCTAGAGTCTTTTTCATTTTGTGGTTGATGTTGTCTGTTAGTATGTTACAATCTATTGATGACAAATGTTCATGATTTATGTTATATGTGTACTAATTGGTTGATTCTTTAATGATCATCACTAATCAATTAGTTAAATGATGTTATATCTATGTTTTCATGTTTTTTGCAATTGATTCTAAGGCCTCTAGAGTGACAATACATGGTGAGACACTTGTTCCATAGCTCTTTCCTAATAATGGTAGACACTTGTTCCCATTCCGATTTATCCCTTCACTCATATAACTTGGGAAAAGTTCAATCCTTAGGGCAGCCAATCTTGAAGCTAGATGTTCAATAACCAAAGCATAATTTTTCTAAATATCAGACAGATTGAAATCACTCGGATCGTCTTCATTATGAAGTAGAGGAAATTCCTTCTAGGTCTTTGGATGCTTTGAAACATTCCTTACAAAGGTGGAAACCTTGATGATATTCCAACGACAAGCTTTTCTTCCTTGAATGTACTTGAATCCTCTCGAAATAAGATTTAGAGATTCCATGCACAATTTTGTTGGATGGAAACATGAATATCTCCATCTTCACACTCAACCCCGTTTTCACACTCAATGAGAACATAAGTATGTGAACGTCACTCAACTGGTAGAGATTCTTGACATCTTTCATGTGCATGGAATCTATCAATTGCAACCCAAAACATTTAGTGATTATAGACAACACAGTCTAATGTTCTAGAGAGCTAGTAGTGTTTCTAGCAATCAACATAGTGGAGTCTAAATCTCTTTAAAAAGTGCCACTTTGGAGAAGAGATCCTAGTTTGACAAATCAAAATAGTGGAAAACCATCTCAACCAATTTTTTTTTTAATCAATTATTTCCTCCACTTGTACAATTAACTTTTGTAATTGTTTCTCGTGTCCTCTATGTTCAGATCCTTGTTTGACCGAAAGGGTCAGAATTCTACCTAGTTTTGTCACTATCTCTTACAGAAAACATTATTCCTCCTTAAGAAATTGTTTTTCATCCAAACAAATAATCTTGGATGGTACATTGTAAATCTTGCTATGGACATCATGCACTTTGAAATATAATGGTTAAAGAATACCAAAAAGTATATGATTCTTTTTTTGTTAGCCAGGGAGAATCCAAAAAATTTAGAATCGCTTCATTGTGACCTAGTTCTTCAAGTGATTCATCTTGTTTCTTTGTATATACTGTAATGAATGTTCCTAATATAAGAAACAATGCACAAAGAACCAAAATGTAAACCAAAGTCTTTAGTCTAGCTAAAAAAAATAAGAATCCAATGACAACATTATTTCTAACATCAATGACATCTATAGTCTCTCCCTATCTTTGATATCAATGACAACAATATTTCTAAAAATTTTAGCTTCCGAATAATTTTTTTGTAGTAGATTACATTAATCCTGGTATTCATCATGTATTAGCATATTGCTAGAAAATCAAGTGAGTGCAGGTTAAAAAATATTTATTTTCTCTTTGTCAGCATGCATAAAACAATTCCATATCTTCCTGTCTTCAACTGATTTTTGCACAACAACTCATGATAATTATTCATGATTCAAGTTCTCTGCACTAGAAAGTCGGCTCACATTTTCTTGAAAATATTTAGGCACATCATTGCAAAATTTGTTCAGGAAGATATCTTCTTAAAGATAAAAAACAAAATCTTCCTCACAATCTCTGTTGAAACAACTCACCATGGACTTTCAACATTTTAAATTCTCTTGGAATGGTGTTTTTGTTCTATTTTGCTATTTTTCCCTATTTTATGTTGTATACATACTCATTCTCGTGGGAAATTTATACATACTCATTCTTGTGAGAATGTGATTTCGTTCATTTTTCCTTCTCGGTCCGTTCCCATTACACTCGTGTAGGCTTTTCTACATTTTTACTATGTTGTAAAAGTGATTTCCAATGATGTGTCAGCTTCCCCAGAAATTTTCTAATTACCATAGATTTGCGTGGTGATAAGTGTTAAATATTGATCAAATCTCCATGAATAGGACTTTGTATGACACGACATTAATTCGAAAGTGTACCTGCCTAGTTAAATATCTTTCCTTTGGTATCCTTACTTTGAGTGCATTTAATGTTGAGCCATAAAAATAGGAAATGGATTGTTAGTTTTCAAATTTAGTACATTTGATTAAATACTCCCTATGATATCAAAGTGACATATTCTTTTTCCCAACTTAGGTTGAATCTCTAAGAGTGATTTTGATGTAGTTTGTTTATTTTTCTTTCGATATTTCTTGGTCTTATATTATTTGGTTTCCCATAAAGTAAGACTTGCAGTTTGACATTTAGTCTATTGACTATATGGAGCCTTGCAGTTTGAAATTTTGCCAGCTCTCACATTTTTTTTCTTTCATGGATCAAAAAGATGTTATCACAAGAGCTTCATGCAGGATATGTGAGGCAAGTTTCAACACCTCAATAAATGGTCAGTGCAATTTTTTGTGTTTTCCTAAGGTTATTTTTATGTAGTATTATTTTTCACAAGTGACTATTCTACTTTTGAGCCCTTACTAAACATAATATCCTCTCTTGGATTAATTGGAATTGATAGCATTGAGAGAGCCCATTGACGTGTAAGCTTTCTGAACCATATATTTTAGTGTTTAGGTTTTGGCACATGCCTTTTTTTGGTAGTGTAGTTAGATCAACTAAATAGTTGATATTTATAGAGGTTTGAATTATTTAACAAAGTTCGTCCTTATTGAATTGGAGGAGAGGGATTTAATATGCAATGGAGTAATAAATAGCTCTATGGATGACTTAGCCATTTGTATTTATGAAAATGTTTGCAGGTATTCCGAATGGATTGATGAATGTGAGCATGTAAATAATTTTGGCTAAATGGATGCATCTGCAGACTTAGATAACATATTGCATATATCTTTAATATAGTAATTCAATATATGGATGTTTATTTTCCTAAGATTCTATTTGAAACCTATGAGAGCATCTGCAGTTTGGATGTGCATCTTCCTCATAATGTGCAATACAGGAAGCCATTTGAACAAATTCACAATATTCTGCTTTGGCCTGTCATGTTCTTTGACCATGTTTGAAAAATGACTGTGATGTTCAGCCACTTAATATATCTACTACACGGATTAACTGTATATGACAGTTAACATTTCTTGTTATTTGAAATTGTATGGATTATTTGGGTATATAACAATAACATTGGTTGTTATTTGAAACTAAACTTGGAATATATATGTGTTGTATATCTGCAGGTTAAATCTGCTATAGTTGTTGAAGTATTTAAATTTGTATTTTTTCGCTCCTTGTTCTGACCGAGTATTGGGATATTGAATTTTACATGGTTTGACATTTTCAAATGTATTGGCATGAGAGATTATGAGCTTTATATCTGGAGTCCAAATCTGTTATGGTTGTTTCGAATTGCTACAATTTGCATTCTATGAATTTTCTCTTCTGCTCAATGTATATATACAGAACACTTGCATGCTATGTGTGAAGTTGTTGTGCTAGCCAAAGGATACAAAGAAATACCTGTAATGACTTCAAGTTGTATTATTGATGATATAATTGTCTGCTAAATGTCAAACAAATTGTAAGAGGTTTCAATGAAGGCTCTGGAATTTCTATTGCTAAGCTATCTCATTGATATATAGGATCTTGTATTGGATGGCACTTGTTTCGATGTACCCAAGAAAGTATAGTATTATTTTGATCCTTTCTAAAAATAGGGACTTAATCTCTAGTATATTTTTGTAGTCTTATTATGCATGATTGCACTTGAGCTTTTGGACTTTAGCTCAACAATTGCGAGTTCGTGCAATAACACACCTGAGACATATCCTAGTGATCCTAAACCTCACTAGACAAGACCCCCTTTACCATTGGAAGTTACTCCTCAACCAACCTTGCCTAAGACCGATGATATAGATTTAAATATTGATATGGCTAGTATCTTAGCAAAGGTTAATGTAATTGTTCCTCTTAGTATTGATATTGTATTTTTTTTTTAAATACCTTCAACACAGTCGCTATTGAGATGTCTTGGAGTGTCGCTCCCATAGCAACCACGTTGGAGATGATACCTTTTAACGTCACTCTTGCCACGTCCAAGACGTTTCTCTTGCCACCTACAAGACATCTCTCTTACCACCTCCAAGATGTCGCTCTTTCCACCTCCAAGAGTGTTTCTCCCATAGCAACCGCATCAGAGCTGATACCTGTTAACATTTCTCTTTCCACAACCAAGACGTCACTCCTTCCACCTCCAAGACATCTCTCCTTCCACTTCCAAGACGTCTCTCTTTCCACGTTCATGAAATCTCTCTTGCCATGTCTAGGACGTCTCTCTTGCCACGTTCAGGATGTCTCTCTTGCCACATCTAGGATGTCGCTCTTGCCACGTCCAAGACGTCTCTCTTGCCATGTCTAGGAGCTCACTCTTTCCACGTCTAGGACGTCTCTGTTGCCACCTCCAAGACGTCGGTCTTATGACGAAATCTATGTCATCAAAAAATAGATGTCATGTGAAGCGACTTTTGAGGGGGTTCGTTGTTTGTCATTCTCTCGACAATATTTTTTCCGAATTTGACCCAAATTGATGCAGGAGCATCGCTCACTCAATCAAGCGAGCTAGCGCGAGGAGGAAAAGAGAACAGTTGGAGAGCGCTAGCATTCAAATTTTGGAACATTGTAATATGGCTGCGCCAAACATTAAATGTTGATGTGATGAAGCGCACTTTATATATGTAACGGAACCTGAGCGGATAAGCTCTCGTCCTTAGTAGTTGAGGCATTTATGTAGATTTAATGCAAGTAGATAAACTAATTAACTGTAGATTAGACAGTTTAGCTTTCGCGAGGGAAAACAGAATATAGGCACCCTCCGTTGTATTGTTGAAGATTATTATTCAGCATTAGCATTAGAGAGCAAGAGAGAGCAGAGCAGACAATTCGTGAAGAAACCCCATCTACAGATTGAATTAATAGAAGGGACTCTTGACTCAATTCCATGGCTGCATTTGAGTTCTTTGTGCTGTTGATGTTATTTTGTTGCATACTTGCTTCTTTATATGCTTATCTTCTATATGTTGCATATGTGATTGCATATCAGGTTCGTAACCTGAGAGAATGAGTTCAAATTGTTTCTCTGCTTGAGCCAGGAGATTCCTGCATAGAGTGTAGTTGAATTCCTCCGCCTAGAGTGCGTCGAGGAGGCTAAGTAGTTGAACCTTTGTTCTCATTTTGCCCAAGGTGAATTGGGATCGTTCAAGTCATGCAGGTGAGTGCAGGTTGGACGTGAAGTCTCAGTAGCAAGTCTGAGAAGGAAAGGCGAGGGAGTTGCGATCGTGAGCACACAGAACCCAGAAGAATTCATCACTTTTGGAGGTGGTTGAAGACCG
>SNQJ01S0214386.1:0-10326 GCA_010110895.2 Picea sitchensis | reverse complement strand
TTTCCTTCATGTCCAAATAACTTCATCAATCTTGTGGTCCAAAACCCATGACTAGGGTTGACATCAATGACAACAACCAATCTTCCAACAATTTAGAGGACTCTTCTCCCTCCCTTACTTCACCATTCTCCTCCCCCACTAAAGGCGATTCCTTTTAGTGGGGAGTTGTCGAAACCCAAATTGGAGTCCCATCCACATATCATGGAACTGATTCCTTCCCATGTGTAGTTGTGCAATTTCTGAGCGAGGTCTAATTTACTTTAGTTGTATTTTATGATTTCTTTTGTTCTTTTGTTGGTGGATCATATTTACTTATGGGATCTTCTTCTGAGACTCTTCCTCAACCGAGCCCTCTTTTTCTTCATCTTGAGATCCCAAAGATTCAAATATAGTTTTGGAGGGATTAGATTGGAGAGCATGAGATATATGGTTAGGTTGATTCCCCCCCAGGCTATTGTTTCTTATCCTTTCTTGAAAATTGTTTGAAACCTTGATTGACATTGTTCTGTGGAGTTAGATTTAACTTAGAAGATGGTTGAGTTTCTTGGGCTTTAGGGCATATTTTGGAAACGTTCCCATATTCATGGTAAAGGTTAGATTTGAAAGGTACCTTCTCATAAGAAAGGGCCCAAAGATGACCTCAACCCTCCATGTTGAGATAAATCTCCCATGGCAGTCACTTTTCAAAATCCATGTCCACACATATTTTGGCACATGTGAAAATATTTCCCTTAGGCTCAAAATGAGTTATATAACGACCCAATTTATTTCCAATGGCTTGGAAATGTCTCTGCCCCAGAAAATAAAGGGGAGGCACAAAATTCTAATCCATACAAGAACTATAGAGATCTCCATATCTGGGTTAATGCCGAGATTCCAGTGGGAAAGAAACATTCCCCTGGAACCCATAAAGTAGGGTCGAAATTTGAAGATTAGGTCCCGATCTTCTTTGGTTTAAAAAATAAATACATAAAAAACATTTCCACAATAAAACACAGCAGTAGGGTCTTGTTCAATCCAATTATTAGAAATCCATTATAGTACAATCCTAGGATTGGGCCAATGGCCTAAAAACTTACTGAATAAACTTCGCTTTGTTAGAATGATAGAGTTATTTTTTGCCACGGAGTGCCCCAAGTCAAGAATGGGGATGGAATCAACCCTTTTGGCAAATCTTCTCTGGCCAGTAGACAAGGAAGGCCCACCCATGAAGAAGAGGCCAATGAATAGCTTCAACCAACTCCAAATTGTGCACACAATCCACAACAAATGAGGGCATAGTTCGGATATTGCAGGTTCACCAAGTACAAAAACCGACTGCAACCATTAGTATATGCAAAGCCAGGATCACTGTCGTCAGTTCTCCAAACAAATGCAACATGAACAAAACTGTTATCAAGGATGAGGGTGGTAGCTAGGGAAAACCCTAGTTGCCAAAAAATGCGCCCGAGCTCCAACTCATTTCAAGTGAACTTTCGGTACGATGAAATTCAAGAGAAAATGCATCACATTTTTTTACCACTAGAATATTCTTGATTTAAAATTTAAAATTATTTTTTTACCATCAAACTTTTGCATCGTGTAAAAGTCCACATGGTGGAATGTTGGTAAACATGGTGGAATATTGGTGCCTAAGTTCCAAGCACCTAACCTCAAGGGGATCAACATAAACAAACCCATGACGTCCCCAACTTTGGGGGAGAGATCTAAGATCTCTCATTTGACTCATGATTACTTGAAATAATCCTTATGGCTAATAATATATCATACTTATCCTAAAAATAAAACACCTTAAAATGAAACTCTCTCCAAAATAAGTTGGTTTTGGTTTTTATTTTGTAAAAACAACTTTAAAATATATAACCCTTAACACAATCAATTTAATTATAAAGAAAAAATTATCAACAAATTGACTTTACAAACTTTTCCCTACATAATATTTATTTTTATTAAATTAATATTCTCTATAAATTTTGTCAAATTAAAAAAAATATTCCATTAATATTCATTTTAAACTAATTTAGTTTTTTAAACATATATAAATTATTTTGAGAAAATGGAAAAACCAAAAAAATAAACTCCAAAGCTAAGAAAGTCAAACCAAAATATCCATACTTTCCATATGGAATTCACTTTCCATATTACCATGACAAAACCTCATCTCACCCCATTTAACATTTGAGCACATCACTTTTTCAAAATTCAATTGACGAGAGGTAACATTTTTCAATATTCAAAATTAAAATTTTGTAAAGGGAAAATGATTTTCGATAGCGCCACTCTAGAGAGTTGACCGAGCTGAAGTGAACAAAGGCAAAGAAAGAATAAACCCTTCGGCTTCTCGCAATGGTGTCTCAGTCTTTCCTATTTGAATCATTGCACCAGGGCATATTTAAGAACAGTATCAGGTGTATAGGGGTCTAATCTGAACCGCAAAGAGGCATTTTTTTCCCTGATTAGGGCAGCGCTTGACTTATGCTTTATTGCAACATATTGTGACACTAAGATGGTCTTCACATGAGACAGAACGCAAGAAGAGGTAAATCTTCAACACCTGTCAATATATTTCCTACTGCCCAAGACTTGCACCTGTAGTACAACTCTTGTTTTAAATTAGGTTTGCGAAGATAAGGAGATGTTAGGAATTTATAATACAAAACATCTTTTATAATTTCATTGGTGAAGATCGGGAGATGTTCAGTCCAGAATAAATAATACTGAAATATGTATATCTTCTCTTAAATTTGTGTTGGCCCTTTTAGCAGAGTCACGCCACCAAATCTATAACCCGATGCCTAATTTTGTCAAACCATGGCTCTCATATAAAATGGGCGTCACTGATTTTGGCATTATATATCCTCCATGGCTTATTAAGTTATCCTCTTAGTCATCTCATCGATCTCATCGATCATTTAAATGACATTTTTTTGTCTCTGCTTATATTGCTCCGTCGTCATCTTCATTTCCTTGACATCCTCCCACAAATTTTTTCGTGGTAATGCCACTGATTTTAGTCTTCCATATCCTCTTCTTAATAAACATCTCTTTCTTATTTCAAATGCAACTGACTACAGTGTTCCACCTCCTTTTTTTCAATATGCATAGTAAGTCACCATCAACAATCTTCCACTCCAGGCCAAAATATGGAATACATATTTTTCATCCAAATTACCTTTTTGTTATGGAAATTACATTGTGAGGCTGTAATACAGTTTTTTTTCCTTTTTTATGAAATTTTCAGCATTATCTGGGAGTTGTGTTTGCACTCCCACATTGTACTCATACATGTTGTAGTCTTTAGTCCCATTGACCTACTTTTGTGTAGTAAAATTATCTTATCTTATCTATTTCGAGGACTGGAATTAACCTCAATCTTCAAAAGTTTCCACCCCCTTCACAATTTTGATAATCCTTCTACATCCCATTTCCTTATAAATGCCATTGATTCGACAAAGTGATGATGATGTCCATACACAAAGCCATGTTTTAGAAATTCAGATTGAAGTCCTATCTTGAAATCTGGTCAAAATATGGTCAACACTTCATCCTTAATCCCAGCCCACTCAGCCCTTTAACAATGAAGATATTTCCAATTTGCTATAATTGACGTTATATATCTTTCTTTGATTACACCTACAAGCCTTCTAGGGAACAACACAAATAGTTTAGAATGGGTCCAAATTAAGATTGGAACTTACAAAACACCCTTGGAAAATGCCCACGGGAACTAACTTAGAGAAACAAGAGGAAACCTAGATGTCATTTCATTCACAAAATTCTTCATGAAAGGAGTTTATGCAAGGTTTGCTGAAAAACTGTTCTTTCCAGGGGAATTCAATCCTAAAAGTTAAAACAGTTAAACAAATTGGCCTACCTTTTGAGACTACAAAGGGAATTGACTGGAAATTGAAACTAAAGATACTTTCATAATGAATAACAATATTTTCTGATATTTATTCAAGTTTTCTTCATTTTTAACAGTATTGTAGAACTATTTTATGATATTTCACTGAAAGGATGATTGAAGTGTTCACTTAAAAGGCATTGGACTAAAACATTTTACACAGTTCAAACCAAAAACTATGATAAGAAGATAAAAACATTTTACACTATTCAAACCAAAAAACTATGATAAAAAGATAAAAATATTCACATGAGAGAGAAAGATATTCATACACCGTAGAAATAATACTGGAAGGAAATAACATTGACCCAACACTGCCAAATGGATAATTGAAACAATTACCTTAAAAAAATTGGAGTTCTGAAATACAACAAAAAAAAACAATTAAAAAAGACAATTATATTTTAGAAGGGCAAATTATAAAAAGTAAATCGATGAGCAGACCAAAAAACAGTAAAATACTAAAACCAAACACATATAACTATGAATTTTGGACAACAAATTCAAAGCTTAAGATTATACCATGGGTGCACACATGTAAATAATATGGAAGTAGTTGAACTGGTAAAGAAAAAATATATACAAAAGGGTATCCACCAAGCAATATACTTGCATGCCATTTATAATTTTCACTGTAGAATTCTATTTTCAAAATATTTTCTTTATTTTCAAAATATTTGTTTTTCACTTAATGCTGGATTATAAATAATTTCATCCTATCTAACAAATTCTATTTCCTTTACTTTTCCTAAATAATTTCTTTCCTAGAAGTGAAGAATTTTGTTACTTATTATTGGGCCCACCAACGTTGGTGAGTCACAGGGAGACCAAACCTCCAAGAAAGAAAACATGACAGCACTAGTTTTCTATTTCCTTTACTTTTCCTAAATAATTTGTTTCCTAGAAGTGAGGCCACCAACATTGGTGAGTCACGGGGAGACCAAACCTCCAAGAAAGAAAACATGACAGCACTAGTTTTGCAAGAATTATTTAGAGAAATTCTTTTTTGTTTGCATAGTCCCAAAACAATTGAGGAGTTGATCGTGGAGATCAACAACTAAATAAATTTTTCATGAAGTTGATAATTCATGTCTTTGAGGAGCTAATCTTGGTTTCTTCATATTTGCCTCTTAGTAATTTCTTGAATGGAATAGAGATGCCATGAGCTAATGGTGACTCGGACAGTTAAATATAGGGTAAACCTTGATTGTTTTGACATAGTTTGGAATCTTCTATCACACTGTCATCTGGCATGGTATGCTATTGTATTGATTATTTTGGTTTTATCGATGACACATTTGCATCTTCCTGTTCTCTTTTGCACAATGGGAATTGTATACTACTGTACTCAATCCACCGGTTCTATCAATGAGACTTTTACACCTTTCCTTAAGAATGGGTAAGATATAAATCTTGGTGCACAATCAACAAACAAATTCTAGATACTGTGGAGAAAGTCAAAGTACTAATGGTGGTACGTGATCGGATGAAAGGGAGAATGAACAAGACCTTTGGTGAAGCTGCAACTATTGTAAGAGAAGTACGGTATTTTGGGGAGATATTAGGTCAAAATCATTTAAGGTCATGGTGAGATGCCAATTTTCATCTGAGAAATATATACATGCTTTATTAAATGTGGTAAACAAAACAATATCCATAGGTTGTGCTTCTTACATGTTGTATGTTCAAATTTTGCAGAAACCACCTATACGCTATTAGAAATTCTTCTTAGACATTTGGGTGATTCATTCCATAGCTTGTGCTCATGTTCACACTGTACACTTTTATGTAGTATCGTATGATAGATGTCTGTGAGTATTTTGTACCTATGAAATGTCACATGCTTACATTTTGCTACTATGACGGTATGACCACATAGATAATCACTTCTTGAAATTGATGCCATTGCCTCTGGAAGAAGTTAGCATTTTACTAGCCTGTAATAGAAGCTAGAACCAACTAAATTAATAGTGAAGTACTTATTATAGAGTGTGTATTTTCAAATTAGACTTCTTGCTTCATGAGGCTGGTTTGTGTGTATTTGAAGTAAGATGTCCTTATACAAACTATTGACATTTTGTGTACCTGATAAAACAGTTTGAGAACCTTTATTTTACTATTTCCCAAGATTCGTTTATTGGTTTCCTGCAATCATTCTAAGCAATATTATCTGCATGGTGAGCATTGAGAACTCATGCAGTAGTAACTTTTGGGATGTATGATGTCAAATTCTAGCTTTGTTTATAATAAAACTGATAAGATAATCTTCAGTGCTTCTCTAATCCATTATCTTGGAAGGAAAATGGGCTTTGGAACAAGGGAGTGTATCCTGGAAAAACTAGGGTATAATTCTTCAACAACACCACAAAAAATATTTAATATATAGAAAAACTGCAGAAATACAAAACGTTCATTTCCAAGGTATGTATGTGTGTGTATAAGTAAATAAATTGTACAGACCATGGACACAAAGTTGAACAAAACATGTGAGTTAAGGACTTCAAAACATGGGTAAGGCAGTCAGATTGGATCCAAAGAATAGGACTCAGAAGTTGCAACAGTTCCAATCTTGCAATGATTTCAATTCTGCATGTCATAATAGCTATTGATAAAAGGTCTCTAGAAGAAGCCTAAATTTCATTAACAGATTACAAGGAAATATTCTTGTACAAAGGAATGAGAGGGAAAAAAAATCCAAGGCAAAGATGAAGATTTTACCTGAAGTAGGTAGTTTTACATCATTAAAGTAGGGTAGGTCATATGAACCAATATAAACAAAAAAGATGTTGAGAGCTCAGGCACTGGTCAGATCAGTAGGGTGAAGGCTTCTAAAATTATGGGGGTGGTGCACATTAAAATATGTAGACTCGAGACAGCAGAAGATACACTCGAATCTAACCCCCAAATAAGGAGCACCCATTTTTTTGGGTAGCCAAATACAACCTCTTCGAAGAGGAGCTGTTGCTGCTACTCTAACCTTCTAATTAAAATACATGTTTCTAATTTGTGTGGGGTTTTGTACAAGATTCATATCCCATAGCATTGCTCTTCATTTTCACTAGCAATGAAATAATTATTAGCCCACGGTATTCTATCATAGTTTTCACTAAACTCCTTATGCTTTATACCCTGGAATTTTTCTCTGGGCATTAAAGCTCTGGAATTTTAGACAACAGAAAAAATGAAGGATTAAGAACTGAGATATATGTCCTATACAGATATACCAGATGGAGACATGCTTAGCAGGATGAAATCGATATGTATTCCAGTTGGTAATATTCCATATCACTTTTGGGATTCTATTTAATTAAAAAAACTCCACCCATCATTTTTGTTTGGAAAATGCATCATATGTTTCACTGGGACAAAATATAAATGTAAATCAAGACTATTAAGTACATGCCATCCATTATGATCCCCGATTGTTCCCGCATGCAACAAATGAAAAGCGCACACACAACAAATCAAGATCAAGTCTTCATGTCTCCTCCTACTTCCAATCTAATGATAAAAATTGGATTACATGATCCACCAACTTCAGGTTTTGAGTTGGGGATTATGCATTGTTAGGGCATGATTGAAAAAACCATGTTTTTCTTGGAGGTAACCAACCCACACTTGTCCTGAAAATACACAAACAACTGTACTGATCTTTACTAGTAGTATCATTAGTTTATAATTATATAAAAACTATATCAGACATGCTCATTGCATTGCTTAGAGATCAATATGATTGTCCACTACGTCTCATATATTCACTTCTGTATAATTCTTCTCAATAGGAGTGAGTTTATAGAAGAAAGAGAAATTGTAGATAACCAGTTCTTCATATAATTTCACTGGACTCGTATTTATGGCAAGGTTGTTTTATTGTTACGATGTTCTATGGTTGGAGATGATTCTCACTTTGGTTATAACTTCTCTAATGGTTTTGGAAACAATAGGATTGAAGTTCAGGATCTGGTATTACATAGAAGGCACTCCCGTGATGTCATGAACATGTTTCAGATGCTCCCCAAAGTTATGGTTCCTCCATTCGGATAACAGACAACTATGTAACATACAACATACAACTAGTGGATGTGTATTACTACCTGTATTTTTGATGTTATGCACTAGGACTTTCTCATACAGTTCTCTGGTTCAGGAGCAAAGGAATGGGTGCCCAGAGGAATGATTTGGGCATGGATTAGGAGCAAGGGAATGGGTACGCACACAGGGAATAATGTGGGACAGTGGGGGAAGAATGAATTTGTCATTACCGGACAGAAAGATCGTGCGACTGTCGGCAAGAGGGTCGATGGGGATGTGACAGGTAATGGAAAGAGGGGGATCTGACATGATCGGCGATGGGAAATCGATCGAAAATGGGTGTCGACAAAGGTCCCTTTCATTTGGGGTTTATCCCACACCTTTTATTATTAGTAATTGGAATGATTTCTATGTAGGCACGTTCCCTTTCGTTTGGGGTTTATCCTACACCTTTTATTATTAGTAATTGGAATGATTTCTATGTAGGCACGTTTGAACAACAAAAATTGCAGAGTTTGTGTGTTTAGACAAATAGAGTCTGCGCATTGGTCATCATCCTTTAATGCTCAAATATTTTTAGGCTTATTTTAAAGACAAAATTTTTATCAACAGAACATATACATGCATAGATAGTGACTTGATAAATTAGAAAGGAAATGTAGGTTTTAATTACAATTTAGCATCATCTCATACAAAGTCTGAAAGTGTTGGGAGAAATTCAGCTTTGAAGAGTTTTAAAAAAGATCGCTTAAATACTCAGAATGGTAGAAGATGCAATAAATAATGCATATGAAAACCTTCCCCTATTGAAATAATCAAAATGGTAGTAGCTGCAATAAATAATTCATATGAAAACCTTCCTCTTCCTCCTCCTTTCTTATAGGGGTCAATTTCTCTATTCCTAACTAGGACAATTGAAAAATGATGCAACAATCTCTTCAATCCCTCACCTACAAGAGCCAATCACTAGCCTACAATCCCTTACCTACAAGAGCGAATCAATAGCCTACATTCATAATGTGACAACTGATCAATCTAGATAAAGTGTTGCAATGGTACCTATGATATCCCCCAAAAATAAAATATTTTTGGAATTTAAATTTGCTGGAAATTTATTTTCGTTTCTAGTAAATTTGAATTTGGAATTTTTTTGCCATTTATGGCAATTCCGAAGTTCGAATTTGATAATTGTGATTAATTATTATGACTATTGGGTAGATTAATGATTGGAATCAACTAACTATTTGACTATGACACTTTTATAAAAACAAAATATTTATATTAATTGCAGGAGGACAAATGGAACAACCATGTTAAAATCTATTGACCATGACTCCATGAGTGGGGAACATGTTTGACCTACCTTTGGGTTGGTTATTAAAAGTGGAAAATCATATATTTGTCCATTGGCAACCCCTGAAAATCATGGATTTAAAAATATGTAAAAATCCCCAAGGGAGGGAAAAAGACCTGGGAAAGATTGATAAATAGCATATGAAAGGAGGCAGGACGCTGCCAAGTATGCTAGGGAAAAATATTTTTGAGCTCTCGTGTTGTTATGAACACTACAGATTGAGTGTGAGACAAGAGGAGTCTGCTGAAATGAATTTTCCTTGTTTTTATGAGCACTGTCGAGTAAGTGTGAGGGAAGAGGATAACTGTTGGAATTGAAGGACATTGTTGAGGAGGAGTTTCCCAGTTAGCCCTCATGGATTCATGGTTAGGCTAGGGGGTGAACTGGGCAAGTGATTTTGCTTCCCTGTTCTATGGTTGGGAGGAACGTGGTTGTTCCCTTTGTCTTCTCACAATCGGGTTAAGATATGTTGCTCTACTCCTTTTCTGTTTGAATGATTTTATATCTGATGAAATATATTTGTTAAATTGTAACTCAAATGATCTCCATTTTTTGTTCGAATGATTTGATATCTGATGTCATATATTTATTAAATCTGAACGAATGATATAATTAGCCTTTTATTAGTTATGATAGTTAAAAGGATTTATGCATGGTTAAATTATGGGAGAAATCTCCTCTAAATTAGTTTCACTGCTATTTTCTTTTTTATTTGTTTTCTGAGTGAAACCAATGCTGAGATTGGCATATGGGGAGTGGAAGTTATGCTGAAATTTCATTATTCTAACTGTATGGATAATGTCGGGAACAACTTTCTAATTTTTGTAAATTATGCTACATTTTATTTTCCATTAAATACACTGTATAGAGACAGATCTGCAGCTGAGGTAGGAAGACCGACTATTACACAAGTTGCCCTTACAGTTTTGTGTATGCAACACGCGATTTAAAAATCCTACCAGCCCTTTGGCCTAAACAATGAAGAAAGTACAGATATATATACATATATTATTCTGGAAGAAAAACATAGATTCAG
>SNQJ01S0214385.1:10939-26591 GCA_010110895.2 Picea sitchensis | reverse complement strand
ATCAAAACCTTTCATCTTTTCAACATACTTTAAATTCACATTGTTGAAATGATTTGAAAATTTGTTAATTTTATTTATATTTATGAACATGAACTCTCCAATATTCCATGGCAGGGGAATAAATTGCTTTTTCCTTTTTTCATGAAAAAAATGTAGCTAGAAGTTATATTTCCTTGCCACCTCTGTAATAAATGGTTTTTCAAATACATTATACATGGGAAAATAGGGATTCTCTTTCGAGCAAAATATCCTTATGACATTGTGATTCTCCATTTGTTCTATTGTTCCTTTTTTTTGTTTCTAAAAATCTGGTAGCTTGGTCAGATATCCTTGAAGTGTTTTCGCCCAGCAACAACCTTTTGAAGACTGAAACAAAATTATTATAAACTTCACAGAAAAACATAGGGTCTTATGTCTCCATAGTGCCTGATATCAAAAGGTAACTGAATTTGTTTTGCAATTCACCCTTGTACTTATGGTTAAGTTTGGGAATTGACAACAATGCACAATAAAAAATATCAGATAAGAGACCATAAATAATTTTCTGTCATTTTTATAGTGTGACAATTGGGACGAGATTTCGATAGAAATGAGTTTTCCCTGATAAAAAATGCCATGTTATGGCACTGTAAAATACATAATATATAAAATCATGTGAGAGATAGAAGTAATGTTTTCCTGACCTGTCAACCTGGTAAATAGCCATGCAATTTCATGATAAGGTTTTTTAAAAGACTCAACCTGGATTCTAGTTATGTTTGATAGGATAGATGCGGGATTCTCCAAATATTCTGGCAGGAGGTCAAGCCCATTGTTATGTTTCTTCAATAATTCTCTGCAATCTTCACCTTTGAAAGTAAGAGTCGACTCTGGCAGCTTTAACATCTTGTAAAAAAATTGACGTGAAAGAGAAATCAGAGAATGATCCTGGAGCTGTATAATTATTTGACTTGGCACATACGTGTCCACACACCATGCAATGAGTTCTTAAGAATCAAAAACCTCAGGAACACATCCAACATGAGTGATTACAGATGCACAAATTACATCTTTTTGTGTAGGAGGAGAGGAATAATATGAATATGCTCTTGACCACTGGAAGTTCTGGTCTTCATGACCAAAGATATTCAGAGTATCACCAAAAAGTTGTTGTCTAGTTGATGCTTCCATAGGTTGACGAGACTATTTTTTCAGCTGGATAATAACCTCAAATAAATCTATTCGGAGAGATAATGATAATTTAATCCCTTGGCAAATGAAGATTTAATGAAATTTAATGAGTAATTCCTTGAGCCTTTCATCATTAATGACGATTCAGAGCCTGCACAATAGTTGTTAGCATTAAACAACACTTAATGCATATTGGGAAAAACAAAATGGCGGGGACAGACGAGAGAGAGTTTGAATATGAAACTTTTCATGAACCTTCCAACCCGGGAACCCGCAGACCCGTGGTTATGGATGATAAAAAATATACTAAGTGTAGAAATGCAATCGATCGGACTTGCATGCAAAAGGAATAAAATACTTTGGAGCTCGACACCCGCAAAAAAGCTGATGGTCAAAATGTAGATCACAGAACTTGGGGTGCAAATTGAAGGTCATAGAACTTGGAGGATGAGGGCTTGAACCTGCGAACCCACGCAATTGAAAAATAGCTAGGTGTAGTAGCAGACTTATGACATGAACAAGTGGATGGAGATTAAGTTCTGCCAACTCGCCAACCCGCGAATCCACCAATCATTGAAATATGACTAAGTATAGTAACCAGAAAGGGAGAGAAGAAAGGACAAAATAAAAAGGGAAATAAGGGGAGGTGTAGAAGAGGGAAAAGAAATGAAAAAAATAAGTTGGGAGGATAGAATGTGGAAGGAAAACAAGGAAGCACGAAATGATCTCAACACCTTGTAAACAATGATTTGTTCATGAAATATCGACATTAATATTTTCAATACAAATCAATGTACACGATTTAGTTACAAGGCATTCCTCATATTTGAGAGATAAAATTGAAGACAAATTCCACGTGTTTGATTATCAATTGTGATTCACCACAAACTTGATCAAAGACTCCATCTTATAGCATCCCAGATAGGTTGCAATGTTTCTACTAATGTTTAATACTTTCCATTGTAATGCTAGAGTGAGATGGGGGGTTTAGTATTTTGAATCCGAATGTTTCAGTTGGAAGATTAAATAAATACCAATGATAAATGCATGAGTAAACCTCAAAGATATACCAAGAGACAATGGTGCCCCATCAAGTTGACACAAAACCCCAGTGAATCCATTCCTGCATGATTCCTCACTCTCTTTTGACGTGTTATCCAATTCAAATAATATTTAATGCAATGTACAATGGCAAGAGGCTCTCATAAATCATATTAATTCAGGTACCACTTTCCAAGAATTATTTTTTGTCTACCTTTTTGGTTGATATGCGAGAACTCCAAAGTTTTGGGATCTTTTGAGGCCCTCTGGATTGATGGAAATGTAATAGGCATTTTTCCCCATTGGTAAATAAAAAAGAAACTCAAGGGTAATAAATTACCTAAACACTGGTTTGAATTGGTATAGAGCCATATGTGCACCCATGTTGAGATAAATACAATTTAGTTTGGGTGGTTTAGTTAACCAATAAGAGAAACTAACACTTCCACTAACTCATGGTTGCATTGGTCAATGCTTTTTGGCTTCATTTTTGTCATTATATCCATTGGCCATTGGGAAGAATAGATACATATAGAGTTGAGCATTGCATGTACTAGATCTTGAATTGAAGACTAATTACATACATTTGTTCATTGCATTTGAATGACCATTGAGTTGAGTTCGTTGGTTATCCAAACATTGCATAACAAGTTGGTAGCATTGTTCATTTTGTGTGGAAACAAGTCTAGAGACCGTCCATTGTTATCTTAACACAACATAGGTTGATTTATTTTTGGTAATAGAAGCACAGTCACTTGAACTCATTGATGATTATTATTGGCCTCTGGTAACAAAGAAGTAACAATCCTTGAACCTAAGCATAATCATAGCCTTCTTTCCCATACATCAATCAAAGAAGCATTGTCCCAACCTTGATCATCTCTATAGATTCAATTCAATTGAATATCAACGTGCAAAGGAGTTGCACCGAACACAAAGTTATCAATGACAGAGTATTTGTCGAGTCTTTGTTTTTATTGGCCTTATTACAATTGTGTTGTTAGTTGGTTGATGTGTGCAACTTACACAAAAGAGAACTAGAATTCCATACCTCTAATCATGAAAAGTAGTTTTTACCTTAGACTTGTGTCAAGAACATAGGCTTAGTAGAAATTTTGAAGATAGAGTTCTATACATAAGTTAGATAAATAGAGATCAAAATTTTAATTTTGCAATGTATCCATGTTGGTGAAGAGAGTGGGTTATAAGCCTCTCATTTACGAATCATTTGTACTAAAATTTTGTTACCTCCTTCCCTTTTGTTTCATCTACTGAATATTTTGAATCTCCTAAGGTTCAAATTAGGTTTGAACCATCCCTGACTTTTGTTAATCTCTTCACTATAATCCCTAGACTCTTTCCAAATTTTTGTTCGACAACACATGTATTCCAACAAAGGAAGAACATCTTCAGTAACCACTCACACAACTAGATCAAATATCAATACATTGATGTTTCCACGTGGTAAAACCCCTACGGGGAAACATCCACAACCCCAACCAACATGGCCGCTTGGAGCAATTTATTAATGCAAAAGAAATTTTACAAAGAGATTTACAAGAGAGTTTTGCACAATTGAACATTGACAAGTTACCCTCCATGCTCTTTAAATAAAGATCATGGACCAATTGGGTGTTAAGCCATGGATCAATGTAGTCGTTAAGATCGAGGAGAATATGAACCATCAGATCAATCTATGTCGGGAACATATCATGACTGTCAGATTTCCTAACTACAAATGTATACTAAAGAAACACACTTTCACCTAACAACACATTAGACCAATCTGATCTTAATTAACTCCTAAGTCTCTAAATATCCTAACAATTTTGAGTAGCTTGTCTCTTGTACTAGAAATAGAATTTAGAAGAACTTGTTCCTCTTCCTCAACCATAGCCTACTAACTCTTAATCCATGATGTCCTTGGTATGCATAATACCTATAGGGAGATGAATGTTCATGATTATTATTATTAGCAATAACACTCTTTATTTTTAATTTTTATTATTATGGTTGGTCTTTTTACTTTTCTTTTACATTATAAACTTCAATTTTTCTTTAGCTTTAACTTATTACTGTTAGGGTATGACAATGAAGCATCTAATCTCAATAATCGCTATATTGATTTTTAATATTATGGTTGGATATATATATATTTTTTCTTTTGCATTAAAAACTTTGATTTTTCTTTAGTTTTAGTTTATTAGTGTTAGGGTGTGACAACGAAACATTTATTCTCAATAGTTTGGCTTTATTGACTTTTATTATTATGGTTGTGTTTTTTTAGTTTTTCTTTTACAAAAGTAAACTTCAAATTTTCTCTAATTTTAGTTTATTAGTGTTAGGGTATGACAATGAAACATTTATTCAAAAACATATATTCTCAATAATCACTTTATTGATTTTTATTATTATGGTTGGTTTTTAAATTTTTCTTTCTTATTATAAACTTCAATTTTTCTCTATTTTTAATTTATTAGTGTTAGGGTATGACAATGAAACATATATTATCAATAATTGCTTTATTGATCATCAATATCTATGACAAGGAAA
This sequence comes from Picea sitchensis, assembly GCA_010110895.2. Classification (NCBI taxonomy): domain Eukaryota; kingdom Viridiplantae; phylum Streptophyta; class Pinopsida; order Pinales; family Pinaceae; genus Picea; species Picea sitchensis. Next base: position 21,827 of record SNQJ01S0214385.1, on the reverse strand, counting down.
CTTCTAATAAGAGTTTTACAACATGAAGCACTACAAAGATGCTTTATTGATCATCAATCTCTATGACAATGAAACTTTTAATGAGAGTATTTGAAGAGTCTTCATTTTTATTTGTTGGATTACTATTGTGTTATTAGTTGTTTGATGGGTACAGGTTACACCAAAGAGCACTAACAAGCCACACATATAATCTTGAAAATTAGTTTTGCACTTAGACTTGCATCAAGAACATAGTCATAATAGCCATTATGAAGATAGAGTTCCATACATAAGTTAGAGAAATAGAGATCATAATGTTAATTCCACAATGTATCCATCTTGGTGAAGATAGTGGGCTATAAGTATTTCATTTACAGATCACTTGTAGTAAAAATTTGGTACCTCCTTCCATTTTGGTTCATCCACTAAAGATTTTGAATCTCCTAAGGTTGAAATTAGGTCTAAACCCTCCTCGACTTTTGTTAATATCTTCACTGTAAGCTCTAGACTCTTTCTAAATTTTGAGTAGCTTGTCTCTTGCACTAAAAATAGACTTTAGAATAACTTGATCCTCTTCCTCAACCATAGTCTACTAACTCTTAATCCACGATGTCCTTGGTATACATAATACCTATATGGAGATGAATGCTCATGATTATTATTATTAACAATGCCATTTTTTTATTTTTCTTTTTTATTATTATGGTTTTTTTTTTGTTAGCTAAATATCCCTGACTTGCAAGATTGGCCTATGGCTGAGATGCCATGGCCCAGGGGCATCTAATCCGTCAAAATCACCTAGGGATCACACCCTTCCTAGACCGCACCAACCCTTAACATGGTTGGATTTGAGGTGTCCCCGAAGGTTCCAAACTGATGACTTCACTTACGGAGTGCCTTAACAAAACACTCCATCACCGACTACTCTACACCACGGGGAATTGGCTTTTTTATTTTTATTTTACATTATAAACTTCATTTTTTTCTTTAGTTTTAGTTTATTAGCATTAGGGTATGACAATGAAACATCTATTCTCAATAATCACTTTATTTATTTTTATTATTATTGTTGGCTTTTTTATTTATTTTTCTTTTACATTATAAACTTCAATTTTCCTTTAGTTTTAGTTTATTAGCGTTAGAGTATGACAATGAAACATCTATTCTCAATAATTGCTTTATTGATTTTTATTATTATGGTTGACTTTTTTATTTTTATTTTACATTATAAACTTCATTTTTTCTTACTTTTAGTTTATTAATGTTAGGGTATGACAATGAAACATCTATTCTCAATAATCGCTTTATAGATTATCGATCTCTATGACAATGAAACATCTATTCTCAATAATCATTTATGGATCATCAATCTCTATGACAATGAAACTTTACAAATATCTCTATGACAATCATTTAATAAGATTTTTACAACATGAAACTCTACAAATATCCACAATTTACAAGGATTTGCATTGAACCACTTTGGACAAATCTTTATATTAAACCATTTTACATAAGAGTCATAAAACCTCCTTGCTCAAAACTCTATATTCAACCTTCTTAATAAGAAAACCACACCAATCAATGAATAATAACTTTATATAGGTCTTGTGAGAAGAACACTTCATACATGTGAATAATAACTTTATATAGGTCTTGTGAGAAGAACACTTCATACATGTGATAATAAAAAACTAGCATACTAAGTTGCTTTGTTGTCTATATTAAATAACAAAGAAACTATATAAACAACGCCTAAAAAGATCTCATTAAATTTATTTAATTATACTTCATTACATATAAACAAATACCCCACCAATAATGACTTTAACCATTATAACTATTATCATAATGTTATTAAATACAATACACATATTCCCACTAAACATTATAACTATTATCATAATGTTATATGTTATTAAATATAATACACATATTCCCACTAAACAAATCAACCCTTTTATACTAAACCATTTTACATATAAGAGCTACAAAACCCTCCCTTGCTCAAAACTCTATATTCAACCTTCTTAATAAGAAAACCACACCAATCAATGAATAATAACTTTATATAGGTCTTGTGAGAAGAACACTTCATACATGTGAATAATAACTTTATATAGGTCTTGTGAGAAGAACACTTCATACATGTGATAATAAAAAACTAGCATACTAAGTTGCTTTGTTGTCTATATTAAATAACAAAGAAACTATATAAACAACGCCTAAAAAGATCTCATTAAATTTATTTAATTATATCATTACATATAAAACAACACCCTACCAATAAATGACTTTAAATCCATTAATAACATATATCATATATAATGTTATTAAATACACACATACATATTCCCACTAAACATTATAACTATTATCATAATGTTATATGTTATTAAATATAATAAAAATAAAAAAAAAAAAAAAAAAAAAAAAAAAAAAAAAAATATTACATATATATATATATATATATATATATATATATATATATATATATATAAATGCTTGATAATGTCTATATATATGATGTTTTTGATACCACCATATTGACATTGAATTTATCAACAAATATGTCATTAAACATCATTACAACCTATTCTAACTTTTTATCTTTTAATACAATATAATTGGTAGAATGATAAATTATTCAATTAATATCTACTTAAACTACTTTGATTGGTCAAACGTATGTTAAATCCTTTTATTGAAACTAACTCCAAGAAATTCTTTGGAGTAAAATAACATCTCATCCAAATTACAAAGGCTTATATAAATACTATATTAAATACTAAATCCAAAGATGAGTATACTTACAAAATGAAAATTCCACACCTAACATATTTAGCATTACATAGGGTGAAGCATTACAATTGGCTCAAATATATTTAGCATTACAAGTCACTTTGAAGATTAAACCATGAACAAAAATACTTTCCTTCTCCTACGCTTATGTGATAAGAATATAATTTTATATCAAAATCATTCGTAACTTACACGTGGGCCTAAGAGTAGTAAGCCGTAAAATTCAGTAATGTATGTTTGGTTGAGAAATGTGATATATAAAAATAAACTGTGTTTTGGTACTTAGTATTTTAAAGACAAGTAAACGTTAGAGAGGGTTTAATAGTTAAGAACATGTGTTTCCTTTTAAGAAGTTAGAAGTTCAAATCCAGAGGGGTAGGGTATGTATACCTCTGAAGGCTTTACTAGTCAAATCGTTAGACGGAGAGGATCCCTTGTCCCACAAACAAGGGGGGTCTCATACACCAATTTAATATGACCTAGCCACGACTTTAAAAATAGATTATTATTATTATTATGTTTTATGGTGATATGTTTTAATGATATTTTTAATTTTTGATATACGATTAAAAAAACTTATTGTAATTATATATGTGAGAGATTTTTTAAATATTGAGAAATTAAAAATATATCTAAAAATTTAGTGTTTAAAAATTAAAATATATATATATGTGAGAGATTTTTTAAATATTGAGAAATTAAAAAATATATAAAAATTTAGTGTTTAAAAATTAAAAAATATATATGTTGATTTATTTTATTGTAATTATTATTATTGTTATTATTAAAAATTTTATTTTTTTAATTTGTTTTTTTAGTTTATTAGTGTAATTTGTATTACATATCTCATCTATACTAGATTATACAATGCACCTTGTTTCTTAGTGTAAAGATAATTCAAATTATAGTTTAATAAAGAATGATAGAGAGTTCTCATTGGATTGCCTTAGAATATAGATTAATTGTACACAATCAGTTTAGATTCATCTTAACTTTGTGTTTATAAGTATCCATAGGAACAAATTCTTCGAGGTGTAAACTATTTAGATGGTATAAAAACTCAAGGTTTGCACCTTGAGGGATTTCCCTCTTAGCGCTTGATAAATATATGGTTAAGATGGATCTAAACTAGTTTATTAATACTTTAACGACTTGTATCTTTAATATTATTTTATTAATTATTATTTTTAGTTTTATTTCATTATTTTGTGACATATTATACATAAATTTCATTTTAAGAATGGATTAATGAGTGGATTTCTTTGTAATTGTCATGGATATTACATTGGACAGTTCGCCACAACAAATCTAACAAAATACTGAAATCTTTACCATGAAGGTTAATTTCCTTTAGATCTCACGTTCTTTAATTATTGGTTTTCTGCTTAAAAATGTATGAAATTGTTGAAATGCGAACAATAGGGAATATAAACAAAATACCCACACACCATCCACAAATAAATACAAGATATAACTCGGGAAACCCAACACGACAGAAAACCCAGCTAGAAGGTGAGGCTGCTTTGCACTCTTTTCTTCAAATGCAAGTACAAAGAAAGAGGCACTCTTTGTGGAGTTGCCTTTGACATTGTGGCTTATATGGATGCTACATAATCTCTCCTCCTCTTTTATTCTCTCAAAATACCTCTCATAGGTGCTCCACTCAACTATGGAACAAATATAGTGCTAAAGAATGGAACACTTTCTTCTCCTAGCGGTTCAGTATTTAACATATCCCAATAGTCGTCTAGGGTTAGGGTTGTTGCGCCTCTTTTGTCACCTAAATGAGCAAAATAGAGGTGCTTACAAGCTTAGTTGGGTTAGCTAAGCAAGACAGTTGTAAAGGAAAGGGTTAGAGAAAGAAACATAAGAGACTAAGCTAATAATTAAACTAAGAAATGAAAGAACAACTAAACTATTGAGCATAAGGACATAAGAACCAAAAAACCAATAAGACTCATGTCACCAATGGCAAGGATTATATTAATGAAAAGAAAACACCAAGAAGAAAGAGGACTTTGGGTCCCTTCTTCCTCCAAGGGAGGGCTCTTGGACCCCCACAACTAAGCTCTTCTTACAATTTTGAAAGAAATGGTGAAAGAATCCCAAGCTAATCCACTCAAGAGGTGAGATGGATTGCCCCAATGTAATGGTGCTAGTATACTCTTTGATGAGAAAAGAGGATTCCCCAAGAGAATAGCAGCAACATAACCTTGCAAATGAATTCCTTGAAAATGAAGTGCACCCATGGCCTTGTTTTATAGAACCACTTTGAGGTATTGTGCAACCAACTTATAGTGTGAAAAGAGACTATTTAGGGCATTTTTAGGTCTTTGACCAGCCACCCAATCAGATCCAGCCGAGATTTGGGTGTCAAATCAACTTGGAAGCTAAACCAAAAGTGGGTGGGAGGCCAACCAAACTCATAAATGTGTTGTTATCAGAAGTGTGTGGCTTTTAGCAACCACAATCGCGCATCGTGCGCATGTGCACTTTTCATGCATTTCCGGATTGCGCATGTGCGCGCGCGCCCTGTGTAGTCATAGCGCACTTTAATTTTATCATTGATTGTATAGTTTTGGACCTTTTGGTAATTCTTTTTGGTAATTTTGGTCCATGGGTGACCTCATAACTGTTTGACGATGCTGGATTCCTGTAACCATTTGCGGACGAAATTTCAGTGATAACAGATGCCCCTGATGTATGAGGTTACAAGCATACGTATAGCCGAAATTCATGAATGTTTCTTCTATTGAGAGTGTCGTTGTAAGAAAGAGTGATAGTGAGAGTATCAAGAGTGACCCGTTAGAGGGAGAAGGGAACCTGTAGACCCAGCCTTCCATAAGGTGTGTAAAATAAATTGTGTACAAACAAGGCAAGCATGCCCCATGCTCATCTCATGTAACTCAAAAAAGAAGGGTTTGTACAGTAACTAAAAATGTGTGTTGATGTAGATCATTGCAACGCCCTCAGGGGTGGTCTGATAAAGGCAAAGGATGAATCTGATGAGGAACATACTCTAAATAGTAGGCAAGGATACTTGTAAGAAGTATCACGGATGTTGTGGGCATTGATATCCTAGCCAAGTTCAGAGGTCTTCAGAAAATATAGGAAACAACTGCAATAGTCGCAAAGTAAGACCCACCGTAACATGATAAAGTGTTGAAGTCAAATGTTATGGGGGTCAATGATAGCAGGGAGAATTTATGGTTTACCCTGTTTCATCTGAGATCTCTCATTAGAAGGGTAATGAGAGTCAAGATACTGTCGCCCTTCTGGAAACTGTGTTGATGTCAACAAAAGGGGGACGTGACTCCAAGAAGCAAAGGGCTTCGAGGAATCTACTAGGTGAGGTTAGGAACTGAGGAGGTACATGAACGAAGTCAATATGTGCGGAGACTCATGACTTCCCTTGGTTGGGGATATATGCGAAGGATAAGTGGCCGCAATCGTTCAACTAGGTTGAGTGTCAGGGGGACAACACGAAGGGGGATAAGTTGTGCCAGAGGCAGAACAAAGTGAATAAACTTAGAGAGTAGAGGTAGATGGCCTGTGGGATACTCGGAGTGTATGAACGATGTCAACGAGAATAGATGGTGAGGAGTGCCCCAACCAATGGTGACATGGGTTGCGTTGGCCAAAAAGGGTAGAAGGTCGTCAAAGGTGGTGACAAAAAGGCATGTAAATGCTGGAAACAAAGGTTTTTTACAAGTACCAAATGAATAAAGAATAATTTGGGATGAGTGTACAAATACAAAAACAGGTACCCCAGTGCAATATGGTTGGGCCGGTTAGGGCGCAACATGCTTGGAGAACTGGTGGAGGTTGGGGGCCCCATGGGTGGGTTTCTGTATGAGGTAGATGAAATGGAGGGAAATCTACAGATGGGCAAACTGATTGTGGATGAAATGGAGGGTTAATGATACTGCGAAGGTGTAGTCAAAATAAAACCTTGAAGAGATAATCTGGGAGTCCATTGGGAAAGCTAGCAAAAATGAGGAGAAGGAGTATGTGACTAATTCATGACATGATGTAAGACTATCAGGACTCCCATCCCTAAAGGGTTGAAAAACAACATGAGTGTCAAAGTGCTAAGGGGTGCGATGAATGGGACAACTCATGTGGGGGAGAGTGCTACCGAGTGACAATACCCAAAATGCAATGGAGGTGGCAGTACTGCAGAGCCGGAGATGGGGATCCTAAAGGCAAATTTCAGAGGGTGTGATTGGAGATGCAATTGAGATTCAGAGGGAATGATTACATACCAATGTTGATGATATACCTGAAGGGGTGGTGCGGATGTATGATGGCCAAGTACCTGCACACATGAAAAACAAAATACTGGACGTGAACAATGTCTGAAGAGAATCGAACATACAAGCATGTATTTGATAATTTTGAATATGAGCATGTGTACCTGGATGGGGTATGAAAAAATGGCCCCCTGGGGCTAGGGATAAAAAATGGCCTGGGGACTGTCTTGATGTAGATGATAGGATGTTGATCCCGTGGCTAAAGACAGATCAAAAAACGAACACCCAGAGCTCCCGGAATGGGGTTTGGAAGTTTGGTGAAAAGGGTTATATATAGTTGTAGGGCCCACATTTCCATCTCATTTGTACTTTCTTTCAGAGTGACTGGACGAGAGGTATTCAGAGGAGATTTGGAGATTCTTGGAGAATGAGGAAGTCGATTTAGGACCAGCGAGCTTCAGGTTAGTAGTCTTATCGTCCTGCATAGAAGTAGGCTTTTTAATTTGTGGGCAGGGCTTGTACGGAGGGTCATATAGGGGTTTTTATGGGTGTGGGTCCCCCATTGCACGAGATATCCAAAAATATGTGTGCATGGGTGTGCGAATGTTATCCGGATAGTCGCACATGGGTGTGCCCGTAAGGAGGAAATAGGCGTACATGGTATGCGCGCCTGTTTGCTACATAGTTGCGCATGGGTGCACAATTGTGTAGTGGACAGGTGTGCTGTGATGCATGCCTGTGTTCGTGATAGGGGCGCATGGATGCACCTCGGTATGGTGGACAAGCGTGCACTCATGCACGTCTGTGGGATGAATAGGCGTACATGTGTGCGCGCCTGTGGGGTGAACAGGCATGCATATGTGCGTGCCTGTTGGGTGAACAGGTGCGCATTTGTGCGCGCCTGTGGGTTAAATAGTCGTGCCTTGGGGGCAAGGCTGATGGGTGCAAAAACGCCTCTTTTTGGAGATTTTAATGTGTTTTACTGTCAAGATGGTTGATCTAGGACTGTATCATGTGGTTGCAAGCGATCATTTCTACGATGTCAGTCCACTGGCAAGAGCGGGATTAGTCACAGCTGAGGGATGTTGTGGCTATTGAGGAGCCGAGGGTTCATGCCACTTTGGTATCCTGTGGGATACATAAGTTCTTCGAGTGCCCATTGATACGGGCGCAGGAGTATCTTCTTCAGTTTTTGATCTGGATGTGGAGTCTAGACCTTCATTGTTTTATGGTGCGGGGAGAGCATCTCACCTTCACTATGATGGAGGATGTATTCTTTCTGACTGGGCTCCCTTTTCGTAGAATGCCCCTACCGGCGGAGCCTGTGTTACCTGCGAATGTTCAATTAGCTACCTTGGGGTGGAGGTATTGTTTGAGGGAGAACTTCATGTCGGGCTCTGTAGTGAGTATCAGGGCGATGGATGCTTTAGTTCATTGTTGTGTAGCAGTGATGATCGTGAGGGTATATGGGTCCCTCATGACTTAGCGGATCAGTGGTGGTCAACTGAGGATTATGGGGAGGGCACTGGCAGGAGAGCATTTTTCCTGGGGCTTGATTTTGCATGCCAAGATGGTAGGGCAGCTGGACAGGTGTCGGACCACGGACTTAGGGGACTTTGCCTTTGGGTCCGTCTTGGTGGCCTGGTTTTTGGAGAGGGTGTCGATGTTGTGCCCTAGAGTTTTATTGGGTGCACCTGGAGCACGAGAGCCACGACTGAGGTGGTGGTCAACGATATTGATTCACCACGGTGGTGGTGAGGGTGGTCATTTTTTCATGGCGGAGACTGCACAGGTGTGGCGGTAGATTCCGCAGATCATACTGCAGTATCCATACTGTGGTGTTGACTTTCGAGGTGATCTGGATATGGTGTTACCTCCAGGGGAGGTGTTTGATCACCGAGGTATGTTTGTGATTTTGATATGTTGATTTTTGAGATAGCATGACATGTATATTTTGTATAGATGTTGATACTATTGTTTGGTTGTTTATATGTGTAGATGTGGCACCTCACGGGTGTGAGGTTGAGCTGATGAGAGCACTGGCTCGTCAGGAGCCGGGGAGACTGTCATGGGAAGGAGAGAGACGTCAGCTCGAGGACGTTGAGGCAAGACCAGCTGGTGACAAGAGAGCAGTGAGGAGACGTCGTTTTGATGACCCTGGTGCTAGCCATCGCATGCTCCTCCAACGGAGGCCAGGGGAGATTTTGAGGATATTCATCACCGTTTGGAGACGGTGCTACAGGGAGTGCCTGAGGGCATGTGGTTGTGCATCTAGGACGAGGGCATCCTGGATCAGTGTGTGGGGGTTCCACTGATGTGGCGGACTGTGGTTCGGTGAGTAGCAGTAGTAGGTGCTGCGATGACCGAGAGTCGATGACCGAGGTTCGGCGAGCAGCAGTAGCAGGTGTTGCAATGACCATGGAGTCACCAATATGTTGCGCCTCTTTTGTCACCTAAATGAGAAAAATAGAGGTACTTACAAGCTTAGTTGGGTTATCTAAGTAAGACAGTTGTAAAGGAAAGGGTTAGAGAAACAAAACATAAGAGACTAAGCTAAGAATTAAACTAAGAAATTAAAGAACAACTAAACTATTGAGCATAAGGACATAAGAACCAAAAAACCAATAAGACTCATGTCACCAATGGCAAGGATTATATTAGTGAAAAGAAAACACCAAGAAGAAAGAGGACTTTGGGTTCCTTCTTCCTCCAAGGGAGGGTTCTTGGACCCCCACAACTAAGCTCTTCTTACAATTTTGAAAGAAATGGTGAAAGAATCCCAAGCTAATCCACTCAAGAGGTGAGATGGATTGCCCCAATGTAATGGTGCTAGTATACTCTTTGATGAGAAAAGAGGATTCCCCGAGATAATAGCAGCAGCATAACCTTGCAAATGAATTCCTTGAAAATTAAGTGCACCATGGCCTTGTTTTATAGCACCACTTTGAAGTATTGTGCAACTAGCTTATAGTGTGAAAAGAGGCTATTTAGGGCATTTTTAGGTCTTTAACCAGCCACCCACTCGGATCCAGCCAATATTTGGGTGTCAAATCAACTTGGAAGTTGAACCAAAAGTGGGTGGGAGGCCGACCAATCTCATAAATGCATCGTTCTCAGATGTGTGTGGCTTTTAGCGACCACAGTCGCGCATCGTGCGCATGTGCGCTTTTTGTGCGTTTTTGGATTGTGCATGTGTGCGCACGCCCTATGTAGTCATAGCACACTTTAATTTTATCACTGATTGTATAGTTTTGGACCTTTTGGTAATGCTTTTTGGTAATTTTGGTCCATGGGTGACCTCATAACTGTTTGACGATCACTAGTACATATGACCAAATTTGCAACAGTTGTTCGTTGATATTGCCACACTTATTCATCGCAATTTCCATGAACGCCGAGATTTTTTTTTGTCATAATAATTTTGTCGCTATATCCACGATCCAGGTGTGCGTGGAAACATCGATGAAATTATCTAGCCACGTGTCACCACCTTCAATATTGGTTAACCTTCTGCATTGTCACAATTATGACGCAATTTCGTCGCAATACCAATGAAGAAATGTGCCAAGTATGACGAAACTTTGTCGCAATTGCGACGAAAAGTTATGCCAAGCCAATAACTTGCGACGCAGCCGCTGAATGCGGGATGAAATTTCGTCACAACTTGCGACGAAATTTTGTGGTAATATCGACGAGTGCTATTTCTCAAAACCATATTTACAACGGACTTGTTGTATATGCGATGAAACTTCGTGGAATGGTGCGATGAAAATTTGTCGCTATAGCAACGGTTATGGTAAAAAAGTAAAAAAAAATCCGACGAAAGTTCGTTGATATTGCGACGATTACTGTAG
>SNQJ01S0214385.1:0-10929 GCA_010110895.2 Picea sitchensis | reverse complement strand
CTAGAAGCTTTGTCATGTATGCTGCATAACTTGAGAATATTTTAGGTCTTTTACTCTTTCTGAATGTTCCTTCTGGAACCTTGAGTCTTTCTATGTCTTTTAAGGTAGCTTCAAGCCAAGCTAGTCTTTTCTTGGTCTTAGGTATGATATCTGAATCAATGTTTTCACATGGCTCCATAGGATGATCATATAGTTCCTTTTCGTCATTTTCGTTTTCTGTGCTTTCTTTGTTAAGTTCTTCAATCTCTTCTTCTTCTATAGTTTCTTCTATGGGTTTCTTGAATGCCATCTTCTCATTGAATGTTATGTCTCTACTGACTTTGATCTTGTGTTGTTCTGGAATATATATTCTATAAGCTTTGGATGAATCATTGTATCCCACGAATATCCCTTTCTTTCCTGAAGGTTCTATTTTATTCCTCTTGTCCTTGGGAATGTGAGAGTAAACAAGACATCCAAATATTCTTAGATTAGGCTTCTTACATGAGAAAGATTCTTCTAGTGTCATGTCCTTCAATATACAATGAGGACTTTTGGTGTGCACATATATTGTTGTCATTGTTGCTTCTCCCCATAAGAACATGGATAGACCTTGATCATTTAGTAAGGCTTTTACGTTTTCTTCAATGGATATGTTCTTTCTTTCTGCTACACCATTTTGTTAAGGATTATGAGGAACAATCGACTCCCTCCTAATCCTTACCGATTTGCAGAATGCAACGAATTCCTTTGATGTGTATTCTCCACCATTATCGGTTCTTAGCGTCTTGATCTTCTTATTAGTGAGGTTTTCTATTTCTACTTTGAACTCTTGAAACTTGTTGAATACTTCATCTTTTGTCTTTAGTAGATATATCCAAGTCTTTCTTGAATAGTCATCTATGAAGATTACGTAGTAGGAAGATCCTCCTAGAGATTTTACTGGCATCGGACCGCAAACATCTGAGTGTATCAGATCTAGAATCTCCTTAGATCTATTATTGTTGCTTGGGAATGGTTTCTTGATATTCTTCCCAAGAGCACATCCTTTGCGAATTCCTTCATGTGTAGATTGCAACTCGGGTATTCCTTCAACCATTCTTTTGAGAAAGGGTAATGATTGATAGTTAATGTGAGTGTACCTTCTGTGCCAAAGCTCATTGGGGTTGACTTTGTTGTGTATAAGAGCTTCTTCATTTTGTTCTAGTAGTCTATACATATTTCCTTCATGACTTCCAATAACCATAGCATTCTCTATGCTTGAGTCTTTATGCCATGATAACACCTTTCCATCCACTAAAGCTATTATGTTTCCCTTGTCTTCTAGGAAATATATCGATACAAGATTCTTTTCTAAACCAAGTACATATAAAACATTGCTTAAGTGAACATAGTTACCTATTTTCATTTTTATGGAGGCTTGTCCAAATCCTTTCACGGGGTAAGTGGTTTTGTTTCCAAGCTCTACCTTGTACGAGGTCTTCTTCTCATTTAGATTTGAGAGTCTAGCTTGATCTCCCGTCATGTGCCTAGAAGCTCCACTATCGATTATCCACATGTCATCTTCAAACATTCCAGTAAGTGTTGAGTAGTGTAAAAGACCGATCGTTTCACTCATGTCTTCGGTTGACTGGTAACTGGTCATGCCTTGATCCAAAACTTCAACATCTTCGTTTTTGTCTTCTGAGAGAGCCAAAAGGTGTGTTGAGTTAGGGTGCATCTGAATATCTTCTTTTTGATCGAGATGCTCCATCACAAGGTGTCAGATCTGAGATTAGGGTTTTTGCAACTGCTTCTACTAGTAACCCTAGCAACAATGTCTTTGGAAGTTGCTCCTGTTAGTAACCCTAGCGACAATTCCTTAGTGATCTCAATATCCTAGCGGTTATGCTTCCTTCCGGTGTTTAGACTAAATGAAGGAGGTGTGGGCCCATAACCTATTAGAATATGAAAGATTGTGTTAGTTTTACCATCGACAATACCCTTGCCACCCAACCATAGGCCAAAGCCACCCTCCACGCACCTTGACCTTGACAGAGAAAAGAATCCTGGTAGCAATCTAATAGCCAAGAGAGGCTAATGCACCAAGCAAGAAGTAACCAAGTTGAGCAGATAGTCTCACCCAAAAACTAGCGCAGTACCTTCCCCAGGACTTGTGCACAAAACTGTTGGACTGTAGTGCACAGAAACTGCTCTCTACAATTCTGAGAAGTGTGAATAATGAGAGACTGACGCCCTGTATTAATAGTAATTATGGAAGTCTTTCCTAGGCCGAATTCTCCTTCTAGATACTAATTAATTCATATTAATTATATTTCTACAGCCTACATCTTGTCTAGGGTTTCCTTCATTTCTTTTCTTCCTTCCAGAACATTCTAATCTTGTCAAAGGTCACAATAGATGTTCATACCTCCTGAAGCTACTATAATATCAACAGAGATATCTTGAGGCACAACTAAGTGGGCTTCTATCCCAGGGGGCATCTACCCTTCTAGCCTTATCACAATGGGTCAAAGTCTCATCGAGGATTTGAACTAGGGTGGGAAGAGTGAAAGACCTATCTCTTAACCATTTGGTCAAACCACCTCAAAGTAAGTATGACAATATATATCTTAATATATACAATATTTTTTAAGTGTGGGATAAGGTGTACTCATAGTGCCTCCCTTGTCTAACATACTTTTCCCCTAACTTTATGAGAAGGTTGCCCCTAACTCATGGTCAATGACCAACTAAAAACAATTGAATCTTTTAGGACTGAAATGGAAATTTCACGGGGATACAAATCCCCTTGCATTTTTATAGAGGTGGTACTACTCTTTGTTTCAAGATACTCTTGGAATTTTAGATTTTCAAATTAATATAGGACTTTGAGAAAGTCTGTTGTGATATTCAAATAAATATAAAGGTTGCAGAAAAATAAAATGTTTTGTTTTTAAACAGAGTTCCTGAGAGATGACCAGGAATCTCACACATCACATATTTGAAAAACATAAGAAAAATTTCTTCACATCCATCATAGTTAAACTAATGATTTTTTATTACATAAAAATAAAATAAAATGCTCCACACACATAAGAGAACTTTAATAGAATAAACACATGTGGAGCTCAAATAAAGAAAATGATAGATCAATCTCAAATATTTTATACTCAAAACTTAGAGTTATAAAACACCGTCAAAACTGATCTCGAAATAGTTCTCTTGGGATTTTTGAGAAATATAAAATATGTTAAAAATCTTTGAAATTTAAATGCATTTGTCCTTAGAAATGGGATTGGGGCTCCCGCAGACCATAAAGTAAATATAAACAAGAAATAAGTTTTGGATAGAATATGGTGGGCGATGATAGAGTAACAAGACTTGGAAAGAATATAGGAAGAAGTTATCAGATTTTCGTTAAACCTTTCTAGTCAAAGAAGTGGAGTAACTCAATGAAAAAAATTGATAAAGAAATCAAGATGTGATCAACATAAAATTACTATAATGATCTCTCTCTCATTTACTTTCTTGCTACTGTCCTTTTATTTTCCTCATTGACGGCTATAGGAACCATCTCAATTGTTGCTTCTTGGCCTTATTTAGTTAATTTATCAATTGCCTTTTAAAACCAATCTTTAATGTAATTTTTCATTGGTGCAACATTTATTTCATGCCTTATTTTGATATTAAATAATTCTCCTTCCAAATTCCATGTATTGCCTCCTCAATATCTTGATTTTTCATAGAATAATCAACCAACCAATTATCTATCTCTTCTTCATTATATTCAATTATGCCATAAAATTTATCAGTTGATAACCCCTTTAATATCTCCACTTGTTCATCAAATTGTTGGTTTGTCATAAAAATTGAATTGAGAATTAACTTAGGATCTTGTACCTCATCAATGCTTCTTGCCAGATCTATCTCTGTGAGTCTTTTGAATAATTCTTCTCTTTTTACTATGGCTTCATTGCATGCTTGGACAATGTTATTCAAATTCTTGATCTTTTCTTTCCAGCATGCATTCAACTATTTACTTCGACTTGGAGAAGGCTTATCCTCTTCTCTCCTTTTCAATTATGTCATGTTTGAGACTTTTATCCCAAATGGTAAAAAAACCTATGTATGTAATCCTTCTTCATTCTTTAAATCAGCTTGGAGATACTCATGAAAAACATGTGCCCTTGAACCAAAAGAAACAATATTTTTTTGTACTTCCCATGCTTCTATTATCAATGACATTCTCTTTTTAATGTTTTTCTCTACGTAACTTCGGACCGTTGTGAGAAAACTAGAAGATCCTTTTAATTTAATATTGGGTGTAGTTGGTTTAACCATTGTCAAAGGACTTGCTAGGATTGGAAGAGGCATCAAGGGAGTTTCCAATTCTCTTATCCTCTCCTTTAATTTGACATTTTCAGCTTCTAAACCATCAATAGAGTCGCCAAGTGCATCCCCGATTGCCCTATGGATTTTGGAAATTTGGAGTGGTCGCATATCCTTCAGGTCAACCTCTTAGAGAGATTTTCCCCTTTTATTCTTCTGGTCACTTCTTTCTACAATCATTTTTTTAGACTCTTTATTAAAAACAACACTTTGAAAAGTGAATGATTCTTCTTCACTAAAGGTCTCATTTCCAACGACTTCCAATAAAGAATTTTCTTGAGCCATAGTTTCCGGTTGTTCTATTGCATGAAATGTTTTCTCAATATCTACTTCTAGTTCCATATCCTCCAAAGAAAAGATGTGGATGTCATTTTCTATAAGATTATCTTCTTCCTCTTGCACTAAATTTTTCCTTTTCTTTCTCATGGGGAGCTTGTGTGAACTCTCAATTTTCCTAGGGGGAGGATTCTTCTCTCTCCTTCAACTGGAAATATTTTTGACAAACTTTTTAATTGGGTCGGTTGTTGGAGCATTGCTCTTGGATGTAGTATTCTTGGGAGTAACAACTAGAGATTGAGCACTTCTTTCACTAGGACCTTTTTCCTTTTGCTTATAAAAATTATTATTGCTAAGTAATGTTTCTAGATCGCCAACATCATGTACAGGAGTGCTTTGGATTTTTCCCTCCTCTTCTTCACTCAAGATAGTTTTAATGAAAGAGTTACTAAAATCCATTGAAAGCATATGTCCCATCAAGATTTTGTTCATATCAAAACCTTTCATCTTTTCAACATACTTTAAATTCACATTGTTGAAATGATTTGAAAATTTGTTAATTTTATTTATATTTATGAACATGAACTCTCCAATATTCCATGGCAGGGGAATAAATTGCTTTTTCCTTTTTTCATGAAAAAAATGTAGCTAGAAGTTATATTTCCTTGCCACCTCTGTAATAAATGGTTTTTCAAATACATTATACATGGGAAAATAGGGATTCTCTTTCGAGCAAAATATCCTTATGACATTGTGATTCTCCATTTGTTCTATTGTTCCTTTTTTTTGTTTCTAAAAATCTGGTAGCTTGGTCAGATATCCTTGAAGTGTTTTCGCCCAGCAACAACCTTTTGAAGACTGAAACAAAATTATTATAAACTTCACAGAAAAACATAGGGTCTTATGTCTCCATAGTGCCTGATATCAAAAGGTAACTGAATTTGTTTTGCAATTCACCCTTGTACTTATGGTTAAGTTTGGGAATTGACAACAATGCACAATAAAAAATATCAGATAAGAGACCATAAATAATTTTCTGTCATTTTTATAGTGTGACAATTGGGACGAGATTTCGATAGAAATGAGTTTTCCCTGATAAAAAATGCCATGTTATGGCACTGTAAAATACATAATATATAAAATCATGTGAGAGATAGAAGTAATGTTTTCCTGACCTGTCAACCTGGTAAATAGCCATGCAATTTCATGATAAGGTTTTTTAAAAGACTCAACCTGGATTCTAGTTATGTTTGATAGGATAGATGCGGGATTCTCCAAATATTCTGGCAGGAGGTCAAGCCCATTGTTATGTTTCTTCAATAATTCTCTGCAATCTTCACCTTTGAAAGTAAGAGTCGACTCTGGCAGCTTTAACATCTTGTAAAAAAATTGACGTGAAAGAGAAATCAGAGAATGATCCTGGAGCTGTATAATTATTTGACTTGGCACATACGTGTCCACACACCATGCAATGAGTTCTTAAGAATCAAAAACCTCAGGAACACATCCAACATGAGTGATTACAGATGCACAAATTACATCTTTTTGTGTAGGAGGAGAGGAATAATATGAATATGCTCTTGACCACTGGAAGTTCTGGTCTTCATGACCAAAGATATTCAGAGTATCACCAAAAAGTTGTTGTCTAGTTGATGCTTCCATAGGTTGACGAGACTATTTTTTCAGCTGGATAATAACCTCAAATAAATCTATTCGGAGAGATAATGATAATTTAATCCCTTGGCAAATGAAGATTTAATGAAATTTAATGAGTAATTCCTTGAGCCTTTCATCATTAATGACGATTCAGAGCCTGCACAATAGTTGTTAGCATTAAACAACACTTAATGCATATTGGGAAAAACAAAATGGCGGGGACAGACGAGAGAGAGTTTGAATATGAAACTTTTCATGAACCTTCCAACCCGGGAACCCGCAGACCCGTGGTTATGGATGATAAAAAATATACTAAGTGTAGAAATGCAATCGATCGGACTTGCATGCAAAAGGAATAAAATACTTTGGAGCTCGACACCCGCAAAAAAGCTGATGGTCAAAATGTAGATCACAGAACTTGGGGTGCAAATTGAAGGTCATAGAACTTGGAGGATGAGGGCTTGAACCTGCGAACCCACGCAATTGAAAAATAGCTAGGTGTAGTAGCAGACTTATGACATGAACAAGTGGATGGAGATTAAGTTCTGCCAACTCGCCAACCCGCGAATCCACCAATCATTGAAATATGACTAAGTATAGTAACCAGAAAGGGAGAGAAGAAAGGACAAAATAAAAAGGGAAATAAGGGGAGGTGTAGAAGAGGGAAAAGAAATGAAAAAAATAAGTTGGGAGGATAGAATGTGGAAGGAAAACAAGGAAGCACGAAATGATCTCAACACCTTGTAAACAATGATTTGTTCATGAAATATCGACATTAATATTTTCAATACAAATCAATGTACACGATTTAGTTACAAGGCATTCCTCATATTTGAGAGATAAAATTGAAGACAAATTCCACGTGTTTGATTATCAATTGTGATTCACCACAAACTTGATCAAAGACTCCATCTTATAGCATCCCAGATAGGTTGCAATGTTTCTACTAATGTTTAATACTTTCCATTGTAATGCTAGAGTGAGATGGGGGGTTTAGTATTTTGAATCCGAATGTTTCAGTTGGAAGATTAAATAAATACCAATGATAAATGCATGAGTAAACCTCAAAGATATACCAAGAGACAATGGTGCCCCATCAAGTTGACACAAAACCCCAGTGAATCCATTCCTGCATGATTCCTCACTCTCTTTTGACGTGTTATCCAATTCAAATAATATTTAATGCAATGTACAATGGCAAGAGGCTCTCATAAATCATATTAATTCAGGTACCACTTTCCAAGAATTATTTTTTGTCTACCTTTTTGGTTGATATGCGAGAACTCCAAAGTTTTGGGATCTTTTGAGGCCCTCTGGATTGATGGAAATGTAATAGGCATTTTTCCCCATTGGTAAATAAAAAAGAAACTCAAGGGTAATAAATTACCTAAACACTGGTTTGAATTGGTATAGAGCCATATGTGCACCCATGTTGAGATAAATACAATTTAGTTTGGGTGGTTTAGTTAACCAATAAGAGAAACTAACACTTCCACTAACTCATGGTTGCATTGGTCAATGCTTTTTGGCTTCATTTTTGTCATTATATCCATTGGCCATTGGGAAGAATAGATACATATAGAGTTGAGCATTGCATGTACTAGATCTTGAATTGAAGACTAATTACATACATTTGTTCATTGCATTTGAATGACCATTGAGTTGAGTTCGTTGGTTATCCAAACATTGCATAACAAGTTGGTAGCATTGTTCATTTTGTGTGGAAACAAGTCTAGAGACCGTCCATTGTTATCTTAACACAACATAGGTTGATTTATTTTTGGTAATAGAAGCACAGTCACTTGAACTCATTGATGATTATTATTGGCCTCTGGTAACAAAGAAGTAACAATCCTTGAACCTAAGCATAATCATAGCCTTCTTTCCCATACATCAATCAAAGAAGCATTGTCCCAACCTTGATCATCTCTATAGATTCAATTCAATTGAATATCAACGTGCAAAGGAGTTGCACCGAACACAAAGTTATCAATGACAGAGTATTTGTCGAGTCTTTGTTTTTATTGGCCTTATTACAATTGTGTTGTTAGTTGGTTGATGTGTGCAACTTACACAAAAGAGAACTAGAATTCCATACCTCTAATCATGAAAAGTAGTTTTTACCTTAGACTTGTGTCAAGAACATAGGCTTAGTAGAAATTTTGAAGATAGAGTTCTATACATAAGTTAGATAAATAGAGATCAAAATTTTAATTTTGCAATGTATCCATGTTGGTGAAGAGAGTGGGTTATAAGCCTCTCATTTACGAATCATTTGTACTAAAATTTTGTTACCTCCTTCCCTTTTGTTTCATCTACTGAATATTTTGAATCTCCTAAGGTTCAAATTAGGTTTGAACCATCCCTGACTTTTGTTAATCTCTTCACTATAATCCCTAGACTCTTTCCAAATTTTTGTTCGACAACACATGTATTCCAACAAAGGAAGAACATCTTCAGTAACCACTCACACAACTAGATCAAATATCAATACATTGATGTTTCCACGTGGTAAAACCCCTACGGGGAAACATCCACAACCCCAACCAACATGGCCGCTTGGAGCAATTTATTAATGCAAAAGAAATTTTACAAAGAGATTTACAAGAGAGTTTTGCACAATTGAACATTGACAAGTTACCCTCCATGCTCTTTAAATAAAGATCATGGACCAATTGGGTGTTAAGCCATGGATCAATGTAGTCGTTAAGATCGAGGAGAATATGAACCATCAGATCAATCTATGTCGGGAACATATCATGACTGTCAGATTTCCTAACTACAAATGTATACTAAAGAAACACACTTTCACCTAACAACACATTAGACCAATCTGATCTTAATTAACTCCTAAGTCTCTAAATATCCTAACAATTTTGAGTAGCTTGTCTCTTGTACTAGAAATAGAATTTAGAAGAACTTGTTCCTCTTCCTCAACCATAGCCTACTAACTCTTAATCCATGATGTCCTTGGTATGCATAATACCTATAGGGAGATGAATGTTCATGATTATTATTATTAGCAATAACACTCTTTATTTTTAATTTTTATTATTATGGTTGGTCTTTTTACTTTTCTTTTACATTATAAACTTCAATTTTTCTTTAGCTTTAACTTATTACTGTTAGGGTATGACAATGAAGCATCTAATCTCAATAATCGCTATATTGATTTTTAATATTATGGTTGGATATATATATATTTTTTCTTTTGCATTAAAAACTTTGATTTTTCTTTAGTTTTAGTTTATTAGTGTTAGGGTGTGACAACGAAACATTTATTCTCAATAGTTTGGCTTTATTGACTTTTATTATTATGGTTGTGTTTTTTTAGTTTTTCTTTTACAAAAGTAAACTTCAAATTTTCTCTAATTTTAGTTTATTAGTGTTAGGGTATGACAATGAAACATTTATTCAAAAACATATATTCTCAATAATCACTTTATTGATTTTTATTATTATGGTTGGTTTTTAAATTTTTCTTTCTTATTATAAACTTCAATTTTTCTCTATTTTTAATTTATTAGTGTTAGGGTATGACAATGAAACATATATTATCAATAATTGCTTTATTGATCATCAATATCTATGACAAGGAAACTTCTAATAAGAGTTTTACAACATGAAGCACTACAAAGATGCTTTATTGATCATCAATCTCTATGACAATGAAACTTTTAATGAGAGTATTTGAAGAGTCTTCATTTTTATTTGTTGGATTACTATTGTGTTATTAGTTGTTTGATGGGTACAGGTTACACCAAAGAGCACTAACAAGCCACACATATAATCTTGAAAATTAGTTTTGCACTTAGACTTGCATCAAGAACATAGTCATAATAGCCATTATGAAGATAGAGTTCCATACATAAGTTAGAGAAATAGAGATCATAATGTTAATTCCACAATGTATCCATCTTGGTGAAGATAGTGGGCTATAAGTATTTCATTTACAGATCACTTGTAGTAAAAATTTGGTACCTCCTTCCATTTTGGTTCATCCACTAAAGATTTTGAATCTCCTAAGGTTGAAATTAGGTCTAAACCCTCCTCGACTTTTGTTAATATCTTCACTGTAAGCTCTAGACTCTTTCTAAATTTTGAGTAGCTTGTCTCTTGCACTAAAAATAGACTTTAGAATAACTTGATCCTCTTCCTCAACCATAGTCTACTAACTCTTAATCCACGATGTCCTTGGTATACATAATACCTATATGGAGATGAATGCTCATGATTATTATTATTAACAATGCCATTTTTTTATTTTTCTTTTTTATTATTATGGTTTTTTTTTTGTTAGCTAAATATCCCTGACTTGCAAGATTGGCCTATGGCTGAGATGCCATGGCCCAGGGGCATCTAATCCGTCAAAATCACCTAGGGATCACACCCTTCCTAGACCGCACCAACCCTTAACATGGTTGGATTTGAGGTGTCCCCGAAGGTTCCAAACTGATGACTTCACTTACGGAGTGCCTTAACAAAACACTCCATCACCGACTACTCTACACCACGGGGAATTGGCTTTTTTATTTTTATTTTACATTATAAACTTCATTTTTTTCTTTAGTTTTAGTTTATTAGCATTAGGGTATGACAATGAAACATCTATTCTCAATAATCACTTTATTTATTTTTATTATTATT
>SNQJ01S0214383.1:18232-29416 GCA_010110895.2 Picea sitchensis | reverse complement strand
TTTCTCTCTTCTCTGGAGTTCCTCCATCACTATAATCTTGATGAGTCCATGATGGAAAATCTTGTTGTGTACCTTATCAGTCTTATATTGAACTTGTTGTGACATCTTGGTCAAGATTCTATGAAGGTAGTAGGGTAAATTCAGAGGATAATTTCCTGTAAAATGATTCATCAGTTTGAAGTGATAGAGCATGAATCTACCATATTGACCTTCACAAGTGATGTACACTTGAATTTCCTTAAGAAAATGTTTCCATTTATCCTCCAGGTAAGACTTGGGAACATCCTTCGGCCAAATAATGATTTGAAATTCAGGCTTAAGGTAAGACCTGAACTCAATATCCTTAGTGACAGTGGTTTTAAACCATCTCTCACCTTGCTCGGGCATCTCTATTGTTGCCGCAACACTGGCCTCATCAATTTGCATTATCATTGGACCCAAGGTTACCTTTTTCTCCATCGAAACTTCAAGCAAAGGCTTCAGCAACACCCTGGTGATACCCCTGCAATTTCTCACAATACCTGTAACAACTTGCTTCTTTGAACATATGGAAAATATCAGGATGAGATTCTAGATATAAGACAACATTCAACTCCTTCCTGAGAAAATATCCTCCACTAACCATCTGCAACAAATGTTAATTCCCGCAAACAAAAAAATCAAGCTGGAGTGGAAGATCAGCACTGATGTAGGGCGAAATGGAAGCCAGATGGAGGAAAATGTGTGAGGTAAACTAGCGGTTTGGATGGCAACCTTTGAAATGAACACTTGGCAGACAAGAAACTTAGATCACAATGATTATTTAAAACCGACTCAGATAGTGATGGTTTCGCTCATGAGGAGATAATGGTAATTATTGTTGATGATGGCAGGGTTTCGAATAAACACCTTAGGGTTTCGAATCCTTCATCAAATAATGAATACAAACCAAAATAAATTATTGAGACTAAGCAAATCATATCTGGAGGTGATTTCGACAAAATTTAAGATGATGATGGTGTGTGTACTACCCACACTTTGAGAGTCTGATGGGATAGTCTAACTATTAGCAGATTCTGCAGTTTCAGTAGCGAATTGAGAGTTTCGCCTACCTTTTCAGCTACCGAAACTGGGAACTTTCGGCAGCTTACAACACATGATAATTTGACCCTTAGCTACCGAAAAATATTTCTTGGATACTTTTACACTCAAGAATTCAAGCCATCTAGTAAGGCTGCAAATGAATCTTTGAAACCAAGATCACAATCACACTATCTCAAAACCTTCGACGTCTCATAGATTTCTTCTCCTTGTAAATCATGGGCAGGATGCCACATGATATACCACACAACATTTTTGAAGGTAAAATCTTAGCCATTTGTATGATTCCTATGAAACATCGGGTCATAATAGTTTCAAAACTATACTGGATTTTGGTTTGAGTATTTTAGGTAGAACTCAAGTGCCTGAGCTTACAAGTTAAGTTTGTGAAGGTATCTTTATTTCCCTTTCTTTTAGATAGATTGATAAAACCTTCATTAGCTTTTATTATCGAACATGTTTGTTATACTGTTCTTTGCAAACATTATATGTATTGGGACAAGTAATTTCACTAATTTCATTTTGTTGTTTCTAAATTAGGAATTATTCTTACACTTTATGATATTTCACATTGTAGAACTAAGAATTCACTAAAATTTGGTGATGTAATTCAGTGTAGAGAATGTGCATATTGCATCATGTACAAAAACAATACTAGAACAACTAAGATTTCTCATTGATGAATTAAATTATATTCATAATATTACATGGTGCAATTATTTTGAGCTTGTATTCTACTCATCATTTTCACTATGCCATCGCATGGATTCTTCTTTTAGCTTATCGCTTAATTTAAAAATATGAATAAAAACAATTTAAGGTGAATACTGATAATACAAATGTTAGCTTTGGTCTTTATTCAGTGTCACTATTTTTGGATTTTTATTCATAAACCATAGTTTGTTTAAATGATGTAATATTTTACTTTGTCATAAAATGATACATACGAAAAAAATTACTATAATTGTCCATGGACAATCTCACTTAAAAAAAACATATTGGATATTTCAACAATATTAAATTTAGTTTATGGACAATATTTTCTATGCATATTTTTTATAACAAATTTCAAGCACAAACCCATCGATTGCAATGCTTTCATCACAAACCCACTGATTGAAATTAGCACATACTAATCACTTTCTTATTGTGTTAGATATATTTTCTATTACACTGCTATAGGGACATAGCCACTACACGGATCTTGTTAATTTAGGATTCAATATATGACTTTTGGATAAAAACCTATAGGGGACTTTTATGGATAATCATCTATCTACAAAACTAACTCAAAAGCTAGTCATAAATACTCTCACTAGGATCTATCTACTAATGATATGATATCCTCATACATCTTAACAACATATATTTATACTACAAAAATGGGTAAAACCCCTTTACATCAAAGACAAAAACCCTTTACATCGTGATGTCCTTCTTTATGCCTTTGATTTTTGATGGGAATAGTCTAGAAACCCTCCCATATCATTAAGGCATGTGAATATTCTATCCATGTCAAATTTCAATGCATACAAAAACAGTTTGAAAAAATTTCAACGTTGGCCCCATTCACATGTCATTGTTGCCCGCCTCTAGTATTTTTATGGTGTCGATTAAGAAATCAATGAAAAATAGGTATTTTTCATCACACATATGACATATATACATTGTATATACATTAATGTAGAACATGAAAGAAAAATGAATAAATACTGACGAAAACTTAAAACTTGCGTCAACCAAATTGTGTACTTTGAAAGAAAATTAGGGTTCATGGTTTACATGATGAATTGATGATGGAATAAAGTGGTCATGTGAGTGAAATTTGAGTCCACAAACCCTCCCATATCATTAAGGAATGTGAATAGTCTATCCATGTCAAATTTCAGTGCATACAGAAACTGTTTGAAAACATTTCAACGTTGGCACCATTCATAGGTCATTGTTGTCGGTGTCTAGTCCTAGTACAATTTTTGTTCCTTGTTCCTTGTTCTGTGTTCCTCGTTCCTCATTCCTTGTTCCTCATTCCTCTTTCCTCATTCCTTGACCATGGTGTAGTCCCCAAGATCCATTATTTTTGTACCAAACATACTAATGGCATAAAATGTCCCACACAAATACCAAATTAATATCCACTACATAAGTCTTTTGTCTTTATTCAAGGACTATGTAACAAATATCAATTCTAATAAGATTCAAATAGGACCTAAGAACCCTAATATCTTTCCTTAACCATGGGTGAAATAACACTATCATTCAATAGTCAAATTGTTACATTTCATTGTGAGGCATCATGTGTACTGAGGGCTTGAACCACCACAAAGGAAACATAGAAATAATATTTGTCTTATGAAAAAGATATGGTACTATCCATTTTGAGGTTTGGCATAGATATTGTTCTTATATACTACACTACATTGTACCATAATACAATCCCTAAACTCCTTGCAAACCATGTAACACCATTCAAAATAGACATAATATTCTCGCGACGAATTAGCTATACTATAGACGATTTTTTTTCGTCGATAGTATAGCTAATTCGTCGCATGATTATTTAGATTCGTATCTCTTGTGATGATATCAAATGATGCTTGGATTAATTTCATATTTTGTTTATCAACTTGAAAGTAAAATTTGATACTTTGCAATCTAGCTGGACCTTGAGTCAAATACAAATATGAAATTTGGAATCATTAACATATCTACTAGAACAAATGAAAAATAGGGTTTATGGTTTCCATGATGATATGATGTTGGAATAGGGGCAAACCCAGGGTTCAACGCTACAACAACGCACCAACAAATCCCTAACTACCGGCCCTTTCAGTAACACCTACGAAGCAGATGAAGTTTCACCCGAGGTAGAGGCAAGGGTGGTTGCAAGACTCATGTGTCTGCAACCTTAGCTGGGATACGGATTTGTGATTATAATACTTAATACATCTCTTAGCACCATCAGTTCCTTAATATGTAATCACTATTCACTTCGTTGATACAACAAAGATTCGCAGTATTCACACTAATCTACAGTATTCAAGCACTTAGCATATACAAATGGATCATAATGAGCATATCAAGCACTAAGCATGACTATCTAGATCAGATATAACATTCTCTCATATAATAAGCACAAAGAATAAATAGATCTATCTAAACATATCAGAGCACTTAGCATATAACATATGAACACATCAAGACAAAGCACAAATCACATAACACAATGTTTACGTGGTTCACCCCCACCTTGGGGCTATGTCCACCAAATCCTCTTCTTTATTGTCTTTGATCAATCGGTTACAAGCACAAAGCCATCAAAATCCTTACTCCGCACAGGAGAAAAGATATGCGCAGCTCGCTAGATCCTTCTTCCTTGCACTACAACACTAAGCTCTCCACAATCTGCTACAAGGATCTGCACTTAGCTCCGTAAGTTTCTTACAGTCATGCACAAAGAACTTATAGACTCTACTCGCACTTAGCATACATTCACATCACATAGATGCACTATTCTTTCCTTTCTTACATTGCCTATCCTTCTATTTATACATACAAAATAGGCCTAAACATGGGGAAACCCATGGGCCGACATCCCATTCCCGTTACATATTCCCAAAAACCCAAAAGGGGGCTGAAAAGGGGGTCGAGATCCCGTGATCTCCACTTCGTCTTTCAATCCTCCTTCGACAGGCTGTCAAAGTCCCAAAATAGGTCAACATGACCAACAAAATCCCAAAACTTGGTCAACGACCAACATGCCCTCGACACTCACCTGTGACTCGTCCCGAGTCACTCTGGTCTGATCAGTTCGGCTTTGAATTCCTCTAGCTTGGCCCAATCTTCTTTGACTTGCTGCTTTGTTGTGGCCTCTTGTTCAGTGAACTCCTATATTACTGCATCATTCACTGGCCCTTCTAGGCGTTGTTCTCCTACGGTGACAACCTGTTCTAATTCTACTCCTTGGCTCTCCACCTCTATAAACAATAGGCATACCTTATCTTGCACAGGTTGAAGCCATTGAGTGACTTCCATCACTTTTCTTTGAATCATATGGATCTGTTGTTGAGCTGTGCATTGTTCATGAGACCACTTTATTCATTCTACAACCGACAGGGCCTTCAGTTGTGCCTGTAGTGTATCTACATGCTGCTTCACTTCTTGGAGTTGTGACTCCAGTGTCTGTAACTCTGAGTTATCGGTGAGGTTCTTGTATGTATGGGTGCTTCTGTTACTCAACTGCTTCCACTCTAAGTAAATATATTTTAATCTGTCAACTGTGTTGTGGC
This sequence comes from Picea sitchensis, assembly GCA_010110895.2. Classification (NCBI taxonomy): domain Eukaryota; kingdom Viridiplantae; phylum Streptophyta; class Pinopsida; order Pinales; family Pinaceae; genus Picea; species Picea sitchensis. Next base: position 24,050 of record SNQJ01S0214383.1, on the reverse strand, counting down.
CAGTTTCTTCCCTTAGGTCTCTTACATCTTGAGGAGTCTCAGACACAATGTAGAGCTCCAAGTCTGCTATGCGTTGTTGGAGCTGCTAGATTACTTCTTCGAGTTGCGCCACCTGTTGTGGGAATCTCTCTTCAACCCTTACTTCGATGGTTGTCACAGAGTGAACTACTTTGTGAACCATTTCCTTAAATTCAAGTTTCTCGATGAGAAATTGTTCCTTGCTTTGTTGTAACTGTACTTTTTCTTCATCCCACTTTGATTGCAGAACCATATTTTCCCATTTTGCAGCACTGCGTTTCTCCTCTAGGTCTTTCTATACTTGCACTAAATCTTGGGTGGCTTGTGTTGTCTCTTCCAGAGCTCGTCGAAGGCGAGCTTCAACTGTATCAACAATACAGTGTAGTTTTGTTGGCTCATCACCTAGTTTTGATGTTCCTACTGACAAAGGAATAGTGGAAACTCTGTGGTTGGACTGTATGGCCTGCTGCACCCATTGGATATCGTCCTTAATCCAATTGAACACCTCCTCCTACTTAGATTCCTTCTTCTCTTCTATCTCTAGTGAAGCAATGTTCATTGTTGTGACGATAAAGTCTAAGTCGTCTGATGTGAGGGTGGTCTCAAATTTGGTCCTGGTTGCTTTGGATTTCTTTCTTGAAGAAGTTTTTGGAGGGGAAACCTTCATTTTCTTTGAAGGATCCTCCTCGTCTCCAGGTAGTGTAACCTTGCCTTTCTTCGGTTCAAATTCTATGCCATCTATCTCTCTTCCATATCCTCCTTGCTCTTCTAATATGGAAGCGGTCTTCATGGATGCATTGTCTAAATCATGGACCTCTTCGATCTTCTTTATCTTTCTAGGTCCAAGTATATCCGTCGTAGTTTCTAGACTGTCAACATCGGATATCTCCGTAGGGTCCACTAGAATAAGGAGGTTCGTCGACCATTCCTTGGTAATATCTTCCAAGTCATCCTCCATCAACTTGTAGTATGACTACAGTTGTTGTTTATGCTCATCAGTGTGTGTTGTGATATAGATGAAATGGCAGTCTGCGCTGAATTTCATCAAGGGCCTAAACCTGTGGAGAGTGTTCGGGGTTATACGAGGTGCAGATTGGATGGCTACTTTTAACTGGTTGTAATAAGTGTGGAAGATGGAATTTGATTGCCACTGCTTGTTCATGTCGTTCGAGTACCATAGTGTACTGAACTTCGCGGCCAGAGGTTAAAACGGCTCGATGTCCGGGAAGGTCACACCTTTCGGCATCTCCCATGCGATGAAAGTGATCAGGATGAGAAGCCAGCTAAAGTGGAACTCATATCCTTGATCTTGCGCTTCCCTGTAGTCCAATTCCAACTGGTTTACAAGGTACTTCGCCCAATTCATTTGTAGGCCCTCCGCGCACTTCCCTGCGAGGTCGACTACAAATCTAGTCACTTGGGTGGGTCGGTTCTTGCAAATTAACTTCCCTGCGATCAATTGATAGGATAGGTACACTGTTCCACTCTGGATAGAGGCTACCTTGTAGCCTCATGTTCCCTTCTCAACATCCCTATAGGTGTCTTTTATATTCTGTGCAAGAGTGCGATCCATGGTCTTCCCAGGATAGAAATCATGTGGGTCAGGACCTTGCATGCTCAGCCCGATGATCTGGTTTATCAATGTTAGATCCATTGTGATGTGGCGGTTCAACCAAAAGTATCTTCCATGCTAGCAGGACAACAACAACTAGACGCATGCATTCACTTATTGGTGCCTACCAAAGTGAGGAATCTTCATGACTTTGAGAAGGGTGGACTGCGCGAGGTTCATGGTCCATGACTGGGGTATGATCTTCAAGTTCTTTCCCTTAGTTCTTGTCAGATACTTGTGCAGGGCGAGCATGTTGTACACCTTCCTGTCGTTGAGGTTGAAGTCGCTAAACTTCAATGCTGTGATCTTATCTTGGTCTGAATGCACTGCGTGTATCCCCTTTTGGAGGTACCCAATGACTTATTCATATTCAAAGTCTCTGGGCACACTGTCTCAATTTATTGCACTGCTCAGAGGTGGTATATAGGCAGGTAGGATGCTTGGAATCATCTTAGAATTCACTAAGTCATCCTTGTGCTTAGTTCTCCTTTCACAGGATGGTCCAACTCCGTGAGCAGTGGATGGGGATGCTTGCACTATTTTTGTGGATGAAGCTTGGATACCTTTAGACATTGACATGGATTTCTCAGTCATGAAGTCGATCAAATCTTCCTCAGCAAATTTCTCTGCAGTGCTCAATGCTTCTGACATACGCACTCAGAGTGAACAATTCGCGGGTTTGGGGATCAATTTAGACATGGTAATGAGATAGATAGTGAGAGAACAATGATCACTGTATAACCTCGTCTTAGTCTGTGGGCTCTAATTCTCAATTAGAAAAAAAAATCTCGGTGCATCGAGTGACGTGATAAATACGTAACTCGACAATGATTTTCTTACAACGGGAATGAGTCTCCATCAACTCTTGTTCGATCCATTATGGCGTGGCCCAATGGTCCGATGATGAACCTTTATTTCGTTTCTTCTTGTTCAAAGTGGGATTTGAATGGATATATCGGCCCCAACGGCTATATTGCTTTGTCATGGTGAAGTGCCATGTGTCGTTGTTCTGATATCCTAGCGAAGCTCCAATTCTGAAATTTTTCTTTCTACGAGGTCTCCTCCAGAACCTCCTGTAACTTTTTAGTATTATCCCTCTTCTTTCTTAACTATCGATCCTTTTTTCCAGTGATCTTCGACTCGGTAGTTCTTTTTCCATTCTGATTCTTATCTTCTTTTAACATAGTCACTGTGCATTGTTGAGATTATTTCCTAGGATTTAGGGGCAATACTTTTTCTTTATCTAGAGTAAGTACTTCAGTCTTTTGTGGGTCTTCTAGTGTTCTTGCAGCTTCGACATTAGGGTCTCTAGTGTCAAATATATTTGATCTATTATCCTGTTCTTCAATCAATTGTGCGATCTTTCTGGTCATTAAATCTTTTAATTCTTGTTTCTTCTGCTCCAAAACTTATTCTTCTTCTTTTCGTCTGGCTTGATCTCTATCAATCCAAGGTTTTCCTATTAACATGGTAAACGGGGTGCAGTTCTCAATAAATTGAATAATCTCAAAATCTTCTTTCATCGAAGTTCCATTGATAGTCACAGGTATCTGAGCAAGCCTCCCACACAGGTTTACCAATTTTCCTCTGAATAACCCTAGTCCTCTTAATGAAGGAATCATAGCAGGCCTTCCTATAGTTTCTCAAGTTCTTTCTGTCATGATATTCACCTGTGTTTATTCATCTAGAACACAGTCAATATCGAAGTCTCCTATTCTTGCTTCAAGGCATTCCTTTTCTTTAAATATCTCTGATAGTCTAACATGTCGATGGTCATCCAAGGTGTCTTTCATCTTCTCATATTCTTTCTAGTGTTCTTCTATAGCCTTAGTTTCTGTATCTATCTTAGGGTTTTCTTGTCTTATGTTCATATTTTCAAGCTTAGCAATCATTCTAGGGCAATCCAACACTTCATGGTCTAGAGATTTGCAACAAAGACAACTAGGCCTTCCACCAGGGCATTCCTTAGCAAGATTTCTCGGTCTTCTGCAACTATAACAGAGGGTTAATCCTCTCTTTCTTTTAAATGATCCTCGACCTCTTCTATACTGCGCACTAGGATCAAAGGAGCTAACCTTCAATAAATTCTTTCTAGGATCCTGCATCCATTTGTTAGTCTAAACATTCTTTCTATGCATTGGTATAACATATCTTTCACTAGTCTTATCAGATCTATTCATATCAAACCTTCTTTCATCTTATAGTGCCCTAGTTTTCAGGCTAGGACAGATCCTAACAATCATACCTAGATCCATACTCTAGAAACAAAAATTTCTACTTATCTTACTTCTACAGAGAACAAAGCTTCTAGATCTAAAACTTTTGACTATTCTTACCTTTATCAGAGCACATGATTTGCATATCTTACCTCTTTTAATAAAAAAATCTTACTTTTACCTTTCTTAGAGCACAAATATTTCAGATCTTGCTTCTTTCCTTCAGATCTGATCTTATTTCTTTAGATCGGGCTTCTTTCTTTCAGATCTGACCTTCTTTCTTTAGCACAAAGCTTTATAATTCAAGTAGAATACTGCGCACTAGGGCATAGATCTACGCACAAATATTTCACTGTTTCAGAATGGATCTTTGCACAAATATTCTTCTTTATCAGTGCCCAGCAATCACAGTTTCAGGTCCTGGAAATGGAACCATTTTTTTCACAAGGGCAGACCCAGGGTTCAACGCTACAAAAATGCACCAAGAAATCCCTAACTACCAGCCCTTTCGGCAACACCTGCGAAGCATATGAAGTCTCACCTGAGATAGAGGCAAGGGTGGTTGCAAGACTCAAGTGTCTGCAACCTTAGCTGGGACACACATCTGTGATTATAATACTTAATACAGCTCTTAGCACCGTCAGTTCCTTAATATGTAATCATTATTCACTTCGTTGATATAGCAGAGCTTTGTAGTATTCACACTAATCTATAGTATTCAGGCACTTAGCATATACAAATGGATCAGAATGTGCATATCAAGCACTAAGCATGACTATCTAGATCAGATCTAACATTCTCTCATATAATAAGCACAAAGCATAAATAGATCTATCTAAACATATCAGAGCACTTAGCATATAACATATGAAAACATCAAGACAAAGCACAAAGCACAAAGCACATAACACATTGTTTATGTGGTTCACCCCCACCTTGGGGCTATGCCCACCAACTCTTCTTCTTTATTTTCTTCGATCAATCGGTTACAAGCACAAAGCCATCAAAACCCTTACTCCAGATAGGACAAAAGATCTGTGCAACTCGCTAGATCCTTCTTCCTTTCGCTACAACACTAAGCTCTCCACAATCCGCTACAAGGATCTTCACTTAGCTCTGCAAGTCTCTTACAGTCATGCACAAATCACTTACTAACTCTACTCACACTTAGCATACATTCACATCACATAGATGCACTATTCTCTCATTTCTTACATTGCCTATCCTTCTATTTATACATACAAAATAGGCCTAAACATGGGTAAACCCATGGGCCGACATCCCATTCTCGTTACATATTCCAAAAACCCAAAAAGGGGTCGAGATCCCGTGATCTCCGCTTCATCTTGCGCTCCTCCTTCGACAGTCTATCGAAGTCCCAAAATAGGTCAACATGACCAAGAAACTCCCAAAACTTGGTCAAGGGACAATATATGATGATGGAAGAAAGTGGGTGTGTCAGTGAAATTTGAGTCCAAAAACCCTCCCATATCTTTAAGGCATGCGAATATTCTATCCATGTCAAATTTCAATGCAAACAGACACAATTTGAAAAAATTTCAATGTTGGACCCATTCACATGTCACTGTTTCCTGCCTCTAGTATTTTTATGGTGTCGATTAAGAAATCAACGAAAATGATGGATTTTCATCAAAAATATGACACATATACATTGTATATACATTAATGTAGAACCTTAAAGAGAAATGAAGAAAGACTGATGAAAACTTAAAACTTGCGTCAACCAAATTGTGTACTTTGAAAGAAAATTAGGGTTTATGGTTTACATGATGAATTGATGATGGAAGAAAGTGGGTGTGTGAGTGACATTTGAGTCCAGAAACCTCCCATATCATTAAGGCATGTGAATAGTTTATCCATGTCAAATTTCAGTTCATACAGAAACTGTTTGAAAAAATTTCAACGCTGGCCCCATTCACAGGGCATTATTGTCAGTGTCTAGTCCTAGTAC
>SNQJ01S0214383.1:0-15652 GCA_010110895.2 Picea sitchensis | reverse complement strand
AATTGTTTGAAATTACACATAATTACTATAGGAATGATATCATGTAATATATATAAGTAAATAAATAAACAAAAGATATTATGCAAAAAATGAAACAAATGAAAATGTTACATTAAAAAATTTGATGTAAACAAATACCTAGAACAATCATTGTCAACATTATGTGTTCCCTCTTTATTGACATCCAAGGAGGAATGTTATTGTTGATAACAAAAATAGGCCACACTGATTAAATAGACCTAAGCTCTTTGAATGGATTAACACCGTCAACTGCCAATGAAAGGCTAACATTACGAGGTTCATCTTTGAAATATTCCCATTTTTCCTCAATTTCCCTAAATGCAGAACCATTGGTAGGCATTCAAAGAACACCATCTCCACTTGTGTTACGTGCATGGTAATCCGTAAATTGTGTTATGATTTCACACCTGAACAATCACTGCAAACGTGGAATTATGGGAATATGACGAAGAACCTTTCGAGGCACCCTTTTTGTTACTTGATCGATTCGATATCTACTGATACGACATTGTGTACATTCTATTTTTGAAGCATGTTGTCCATAATATATAATATCGTCATTAGGACATGCATCTATAGTTTGATAATCTATTCCAATGTCTTTCATAATGGCATGCAAACCTTGATATGTGCGAGGGAAAATATTTGACGATGGTAACAAAAATTCACCTAACAATCTACAACATAACAAATAACTAGTTAATGTAAGAATATTAATCGTAAAAATTAAATTTTTATTTTACACATCAATTAACACTAAAAAAATATAGAAAAAAATCAACATTTATGTATAATATGAGATGGAACATATTACATACCTTAGGATCTGTTTCATACAAGTGTTCGACAAATTATTCATAAACTTTAATTCACTAGCAGCAATGTAGCGGAGAGAAGATTTGCTCTTGATCCTTCATAAAGTCATTTATTTTCCTTTTCTAATAGAGGTTCATCATAAATACCAACAATGTCCCCATCCTCATCCGACTGCAAAAACAAATCTTGGATCATTTGATTTGTCCCATCATCTTCTTCCATGGGATCATTAACTTGATTTGTCCCATCATATTCTTCCATGAGATCCTCATTTTCTTGTTCATGATGTTCCTCAACTTGTACATCATTTCTACTAATACTTGGTGCAAGATTCTACGGAAAGTTAGAGGGAAACTATAACTTTATAATTACAAACAATCATGCAAAATTAGTGTATACTATAACAAACATTCAAACAATATATACACATATATATAATTTTATATAAAATTGACAAAATAAAAAAAACATAATGAATATATAGCTAATTACCATAGGACGATATTCATTCGATCCGCCATCAATGTGCCCATATTTCCTACAATGTTTTGTAGTTGTTGCTATTAAAATTCTTACGGGACGTACGAGGCAACATTTTTGGCAAGGGAAATAACATCTACCACAACCCTTTTCACCCACTTTACTTTTTTCCCCACCTCTAACTATATTCTATGACATTCTTCTACACAAAAAATACCCTTTCAAAACCATCGTTGTTATAGCAAGATTGTCGCAACATCTTTAAATTGTCAAATATTTATAGGTCAATTTAGGTCATCGTTGTCGCAATTGCGACGAACGTGACCTAAATATTTTTTTATTTTACCTATTTATTTGTTATATTTAAGTCACTTTCACTTTGCGAAGACGAGAACGGTTATAATGGTGCATTCGTCACTAGTGCGACGAACTTTATAACGGTCAAAAGTGGGCATCTCTCTTGCGAAGAGGACACAATTTTGTCGAAATTGAGACAACAGACCACCATCTTGAATATCGTCTTAACACCGACGATAGTTTTCGGTCATCGATAGAGCGATGACTACGGGGTGGATTTAGATCAAAATTAAAAAAATGAACTTTTTCTTTAGAATTTTGCGACGAAAGACTACTTTTGTCGCAAGTAGTAGTCACATTTTTTCCAATATGTAGTAGCATGCTACATTGTTATTTACATGCTTTTTTTTATGGGTATTTCCTGTATATGCTGCATGTATATGTTTATTATTATTTCAGTATGAATCCATGTATTTACAGATGTATTTGTCTGTTTACATTTTATATATAATGCTTCTACAACAGTTCTATGTGTATATATTTTAATTGCATGCAATTCAAAAACAAATTATGTGGCATAGCTTAGTTGGATGTTGGGTATGTTACAATATGTTCTGCAAAGAGAATGAAAGAGTTCTATGGTGTAGCGTGGCCTGACATGGATGGTCGACGACATTACAAACTCTTCCTATGGAGACGTCTAATCCAATTTGGTCACAATTATGATGCCCCACAATTATAAAAAGGTCACTCACACTTTGTTTCGTAACTATTCTTCATTGAGCACCTATGAAAACAAAGATATTGTCGAGCGACAAAAAAAAAAATTCAAAGCCTCCTCCCTCAACTTTTCATCATCATCTACATTTTATTCAAGTTCCAAGTATTCCCTAGGCACTCTTATCTCTCTTTAAATTGTTAGGGTTAGGGTTTACATCATTTTATTACCACCCACCTCTTAAATCCCTCTTCTCCATCAAGCTTACCCTAAGCATTTACATTCTCTCTATTACAACTCACACTCTAGTACCCCAATATAGAATGGTCCAACAGCCTCCGGTTTATTACCTAACCTCATTTTCATGATTGTAACCCTTTGTCTTCCTTACAATAAATTCCTTGGCCTGATGATCAAATCGATATAGATTGAACCTAGTCATTCCCACTTCTTTGATGGATTTCATTTGGCACAATTAAATCCCCTCCAAAGGAAGTTACCCAAGCCACATTACGGCCCTAACCCAATTCACCATCACGATGGAACTCAAACTAATACACTGGAAAACATGTCCCCGGGGACTTAGTCTATTTTCAAAAGTTCTTTGAAATTGGAAGAGTTAGTATAAATCCTATCGGTGCCTTTCGGGACTTAATGATAATCCATGCGATCCATCGGGATGATTGATACTGCTTGTTGAATTTACACCATAGGACTTTGTTCCAACTTACCCAACATCTTTGGAAACCTTTGCATGAATTTATTTGTTTTACACCGAAGGACTTCATGCCAACTTCTCTATTTTTCACACTCCCCACCGCCAAACTCCATATAAATATCTTTGATGCATTCAAAGGATTTCACGTAAATTCCTCTAGTCCGCAAAAGGAATCATCAACACACTTTACATTAATTTACTTGGTGCACACCATAAATATTTGCATGAACCTCTTCGCTCCCATCGAAAACCTTCACATGAATTTCTCCATTTTACACCAAAGGACTTCGTGCCAACTTCTCTAGTTTGTGTATTAACGCATCAACATACTTCCCATTAACTACTCTGGTAGCCATCGGAGCAATATGTACAAACTGCTCCAGTTTCAATCATGTTAACCTTTTAAATTTTATTATGTTATTTGATTTCCACTGAGGTTTAAACGTACACAATGCTTGTTATTATAATTTCATCTTCAGATGATGATATTCCACCTAGCATCGTCTCAAGTGAATCCTCGAGTATTTTACAAAGCTACTTAGATATACTTATGCATAATAAATTATTGATCCAAAGATTTCCATTTAGATATTTGGTTTTGTATTGCATTGATCTCATCTTTTCTTTGCAAATTCAAACATGTCTCCAAGGAAGAAGGAAACTAGAAAAGCACCTCCCAACAAAGCCTTTGAGACTGGCCGCCAGATTGAAGACAAGCAAAAAATTGTAGGGGAAATGTACAATTACACGTATGAGTTCCTAGAAAAGGGATAATATATACTCATATGGGAAGATGTATATCAAATGATCAAAAAACATAATTTCACCACTGATTTAGAGGACCAAGCTCAAGATATTCAAGACCATAAAAAATCTGGGATACATAGAGTAACATCCTGCGGTGTTGTATTCCCCTGTGTTGATGCCATCACCTAGATACTTAAACATGTGAATTTATGGAATAAATATATCCGCAATTCTAAGACAGAACCTATAGCATCATTCTGGCCTGAAGACCTAGCCAAATGGTATCATCTAGACAAGGGGACCAAGAATCTAGACAACTAACTTTTTGGTGAATTCAATCATACATTCAAAGAGCTATGCCCCATATGGTACAAGCCAGATAATCATTTTAAGCTCAGACCCATTGGAAGATACCCCACAACCGCACTAAGAAAGCAGTATCAATACATGGTGTCCATGTTGTGCAGGATGTACAGAGAGTCAGATGCCTCCAAGTTCCCCCTATAATATATTCCATTTATTTACTATTGTGTAGAGAAAGGATCATAATTCAATTGGGATGACATCCTATCATCAAACCTAGTAGAACCCATCACATTGGTTGTATAAGCCTTTCCCAAGACCTTCCTAAGTTTTCATATGTCCTCTTACCTCATATACATCATGTGTGTATCCCACCAATTCCCGAATATGGTTTGGACATGGAAGATGACATATGCGGCCATTCATATATATTACAAATTTCTCTTGAAGGACAAGTATATAATAGAGTACCAAAATATTTGTGAGCAATTCCTAGCTCCATTATATGAGTTTATTTTCCATACGCCATCCCCATGCATGATTGGGAAATCATTAGTTTCCATCAAGAGAATCATGGATTAGTATTTTATGGAACACAACATGTACATTAGGGTATATGGAGCTATGAAATCCCCCCATCTACTTCCTAGGTTTGTACCAGACAAACTAGTGCTTCAAGAAGTGGTGTACCAAATAGTGATCAATGGAGTCAGTGGAGTGATTTGTTAGGATAACAAGGATATATGGCCATTTCTCCCATTATACATTGACACCTAATTATTTTAAAATATAAATAAATCCTAAGAAGAAGTGGATACGCTATTATCACACCACTTCAGGGAAGAGAGTCTCAAGAGGCATAACTTGAAGAAGGTCATCAAAGAGAATTTCAACAAGCTTGGAATGCCTTGGGAACACACATTAGAGGTTTGGGAAGAAGAATGAGTACATTGTAATGCAAGGAATTATGATGAAGTCATATTCAAAAGATGAGGAAATCTTATAGGGAGGATTTTTTATGAAGAAAAATCATGAGAGGAGGCGATGAATAAAGAAAAAGAATAAGTAGCAACAAAAGCTTCAACGAAAACCACCTTTGTGCAGTTAGAATCCATGGAAGAGGAAGAGACAACAGAAGAAAATAATCAGAGGAAGAAATAAAATTCCAAAGAAGAAGAATGACATTGTTTAGAATAAGAGGAAGACCGTCAAATAGGATAAAGCTAAGGATAAACTCGATGTAGTGACAACTACAATAGAAAAAAAATAAAAGGAAATTTTACAGAAAGAAGTTGAACAAAAGGAAGCAGCTGAAAATGTGACAGTAGATGTAGCAGCAGCGGTAGAGGAAACACAAAAGGAAACTAAGGAATTTTTTGACAAAGTAGTTGAAGAAGAGTGACAAAAGTATGATGTTGAAAAACGAAATGATGATGCTCAACTAATGGGCACTGATATCCCCAGTATATCAATAGCATGTTCCAACAGAAATACATAATTCAATGGGATAGTTTTGGGACTTTGTACCCCACTCAAACCAAGTGAAGTACCCAACCTAAACAAATTCACATACAACAAAGTGTCGGGAAGGATTGTGCAAGAACAAGTGAAGAAAGTACCATTGACAGGGGGTAATCGAATTTCAATTATCACGTAAACCCCATAAATATGAAATATTAGTGAAGATCCAGTCACCATAGCCTTTGCTAGCTCCTCTTTCATGAACACCATGGAACATAACATCCAAAATTTATACCATCAAAATTTGGAGAAAGTGTCAAGGATCAAGAAACTAGAGGAACAACTCCAACAAGTAAAGATCGATAAAGTTAGCTTGCAAAGGTTCAAGGCTAGAGAAGAGAAGGCCATAATGGAACTAGAAGAGGTTATCATTGACATGTATTCCCACCTACACATGTTCTAGGAAATATCCACCACCATCATCAATTAGCARAGAAGAGTAAAGGTCARTAATTCACATATGAACACTATACAGGGGGGAATAGAAGATATAGATAGGTGGATTGTAGAAAATCTTGATGCATCAATCAAACTCCCTCTCCCTTTAATCATGGAGAGAAATTTGATATATATTCATTGGAGCACTATCATCAAGATGGAAAAAGGGAGAACAAAGAGATAACAAGCTCGATACTGATATGTTTGCGCTTACAAAAAGTACCACAATAATTTATCAATAGGTGTCGACTTCCCCAGTTAGAAGACCTTGGAAATAATCTCATAATGGAAGAATCGGTCGATAAGATACATGACAACACAAGAGGAAAATGAGAAGAAATTGATTCCTTTTTAACATAAAGAATAAATTATAAAACCCTAACCTCAGAAGATGAAACACCAAAAGGTTTGTGTGCCCAAATGAGGGTAGCTAATATGGAAACTTCCTGAGGGTGAAAATTTTACATAAGATCTTTGATTAGGGTGCTTGATATCCTTTTGCAAAGGTCTATCTGACTACATACTCTAAACAACCCAATACATCCCAACAGGGATTGTTTAGGCACGACCAAGTCAAAAAAATGCCGTGTAGGGCCTCAAAGTTACCCCGAAAGTTTGGCAACCGAAAAACTGCCAAAATGGTGTTAGACATGGTGTTATGGTTTCTCCATTCATTTCAAAGAAGGGTCAATATCATCAATGTTGTACATGGTGTTATGGTGTTGGAATTGATGTCTAAGAGGGATAATATGGTATTTTCATTGAGACAGAATGTTGGTGTCATTGATGTCAAAATGGGTCAATACGGTATTGAAAAACCCATTCATTGTCAAAATCTTATGCATGAATTGGTAACATATGTGTATGAATCTACAAATATGAATTGGTAACATTGGTAACAAACCACTGTGCAAATATAAATTTCATATGCATAAAAGACTAATAATTGGTATGGATCTACAAATTCCAAATTGTAATACAGTGGTGGATTAATGTGAAAAGGAATGACATGCATACATTAACAATCTTTGGAAATGCAATGAAAATAATATTATAGATAGGTATTTACTTTCCAAGATTGGATGCACTGTACAACAACAAAATTTAACTCTAACTAAGGAAAATAATGAATAATGCCAAGTAGAGATATAATTATAATATGGTTGACTCACAAGGAAAATGTCCAAACACATCGCAACAAAACCAATGGAAATCACAAGAGTAAATGCCTTCACCATCGTTCCCATAAAACACATAAAAATAAAAGGGTCCTCAGATCGTGGAGAGAAGGCAAACCGAACCTTCGATCTGGTTAGCACCAAGACCAGATCTGGAGCAATCCCAAATCAAAGGCCCTAATCTAATTCCCATTTCAAAATGAAAGAAAGTTAATAGAAGAGGACAGATGGGAAAGTAATATTATGTTAAATTTAACTATGCCTTGTGTTGGCTTTGAGTTGTATTGCATTTTGGCCTGGGAATATTTCGAATCCATTTTGTCAAATGTGAATTCATGTGGACCGTCCACTCAACAGTTGATTAAATATGAAAACGTTGATTTGATTAAACGCCAAAGTTAAGCCCTGTATGTATTTTCTCTTGGACACAGATCGAGGTCATATGGAAAATACGAAGATGTGATAAGTTAAAATGCTAGATAGCACTTGGTTATAGGGTATGGTCACTTGATAAATAAAATAAGTTCCTTTAGGATAGGTTACAGAACAAGCCTTTGTGCCTTGTTTATCTAACTGTTGGTCAACAATGTTGGTCCTATGGGGAAAAAAGGGCCATGAGTTAGCACCTTCCCATTTCACTATAGGAAATGAACTAAATAGATAATTAAAATATTGAAATATGATATATTGGAGGATTGATAATGCGGTGAAAATCATGGAATTGAAATAGAGGATTTGATCCATGCATGTGATCAACTCATAAGGACTAAAAACCTTAACAAAATAAAAACAAGGCAAATAAGGTTTTCAAACTATAATTGAAAAGCTTGGATGAATATTTTATAAAATAAATAACAAAAGAATATATTTGTTCTTAAAACAACATTATTGTTATGAAAAGGCACTTGAAGAACCTTATTAAATAAACATTTAGGCTTTGAATCTAGTTAACTCCTCAAGTTCATGGTTTTGTTCAAGAATAGTTACAACAATAGTAAACAGATTTTAGCACCCATCCATTTTGTTGTTGCTACAAGGATTTTGGCACGTTAAAGGACAAATGTTGAACACCTTACAAGGGATTTGAAGACTTTTGAATTAAAGAAAACTTTTAAATGAAAACATAAGTATCAACATTATTGTTAATTTAAATGAAGAGGTACATTGGTTCATATAAAGAGACACAATGTTTCAATTTCATATACTTGTTGGAAGACTATATAAACATAAAAGCATGGTGAAAGGAAAGTGACTCAATGAGATAATTAGAAGATTAAAAAAAGAGGCTTATTCCACAGAAGAATTTGAAACCTAAAAAATACACATGAAGTAAGGGTGGAATGGAGGAGAAAAGAAGGATTGGAGTCCTCTACAGGTGGGAGCCTGATCAACAGGGAGTTTCAGCTTCCTCAAGTTGGTGCTTGAAAATAGAGGATAGGAGTCCTCTACAAGTTGGAGCCTAAACAACAAGGTGTTGCATCTTCCTCAAGTTGGTGCTTGAAAATAGGGGATTGATGTCTCCTTGAGTAGGTGGTCAAAAATAAAGGAGATTGGTGTCTCCTACAGGTTGTATCTTTTAAATGAAATATGAAATTTATGATTGTTATATTTAAAATTCGGTGTAATGTAATTACTTGTTGATCAATTATTGTGGTTAATAATTTTAATAATTAAATAATTGATAAAAATAGTGAAAAATAAGCAATATTGATTCATCCCCCCCTCGAACAAAATTCCAAAAATTGGTATCAAAGCAAGGTTCATTCACCACAGTATAATCACTGGAAGTAAGATTTTGAGAAATCACAATGGATCAACAAGAAGGAATGTCCTCTAACAAAGCACGATTGTTTAAAGGAAATGATTATGCATTTTGGAATATAACGATGAAAATTTATATAATGTCTCTTGGTTTTGATGTTTGGCTATCTGTGGTAAATGGTTACACTGCACCAACCATTGCACCCTCAGATGTTGCTACAAAAAACTCTGCAATGATAATTCAAGGGTTGTTAATGCAATTCTAGGTGGATTAGCAAACTCTATATTTGTAAAAGTGATGCATTATAAATTAGCAAAATAAATTTGGGACAAACTTAAAATCATCCATGAAGGAGATGGAAAAGTCAAGAAATCCTAAATTCAAACCTATAGAGTGCATTTTGAAATTGTGAGTAGGAAAGAGGAAGAAATCATTGCACAATATATTCAAAGAGTGGATGAAATTGTCAATTCAATCAGAGCACTGGGAGAAGATTTAAAAGAAAAAATTATTGTCCAAAAGGTGCTAGTATCATTACCATTGAGATATGATGCTAAGGTATATACCTTGGAATATTGAGAATACCTTGACAAAGTTACAATGGATGAAATTCATGGGAATCTTATAGCCTATGAAATGGGAATAAGGCAAGAAAGGGAATCAAAAAGGGAAACAAAGTTCAAAAAATAAAAAGAAACTAAAAACCATGAGCATGTGCCAAATGAAAATCACTTAGAAATATCAGATGAAGAAGAGGATAACTTTATAAGGAAACTCAAAAAAGGGTATGGGAAATACAAAGGGAAGTTACCTCTCAAATGTTTCAGCTGTGGAAAAATTGGGCATTTTTCCTCCAAATGTCCCTATCCCAAACAGGGATATAGTGATAATGAAGAAACATATAACCATAAAAAGGGTAAAACTAGAAACAAGAATAAATTATACAAGAAAAAGAAAAACTTTTACTCCAAAGAAGACAATATTTCTTCTGACATGAGTGATGAAGACGGGACAAAGCTTCTATTTATGGGCATAGAAACTCAAACTACTCCTAAGGATAATATTGGAAATAAAGGAAACTATGAGGTTGAAGGAGAAGTATACCTTGAAGAAAAACTTATTAGTGCTCTCGAAGAACTGAGAAAATATAAAGGAAGAACAAATCATTAAGAGAACAACTATTAGAGTATGAAGAAAAACAAAAATCAAGAAAAAAAGAAGTTTCAAAAACCATCAAGGAATCAGAAAAAATCATTGATTATTTGAAGATTCAACTCCAATAAGATAAATGAATTGAAGAGTTCATGAGTAAACTACTCAATGAAAAACAACAACACTATGAAAAGATAGAGGCTGGAATTGTGTTTCTAAAAAGGGTACTTGAGAAAGGAAACATTGTTACCAATCGAGATTTGAGAACAGTTCAAAAATCTTGGATGATATTCTTAACAATCAAAGATCATCAAGAAATAAGATAGGACTGAGTTTTGATCAAAATAAATATAGTAAATGAGCAAACTCTACATCAAAGGAAACTGATAAAAATCTAAAAAGTTATGTAGCTACCCTTCAAAGATCCTTAAAAAGGGAAGAAAACAAGATAAAGATTTATTCTAATCAACAAAAATATGCTCTCCCTTCAAAAGAAAATGAATACAAAAGGAATATAGTTGCAAGAAGAACTGCCCCAAAAAGGTATCAATATCTCTTTCTTGGATATTGCTTCTCTTGCAATAATTTTGGGCATAGAGCATTAGATTGTAGAGCTTATGGAAAGAACAATCATAAAAGTACTCAAAGACATGGCTATAAGAACAACAACAATAATAATAATCAAAGAAATAGAAACTATAATTAATTTTCTCCATTACAAGATTACAATGTTGAATTCTACAAATGCAACAATTATGGTCATAAATCTAGTTATTGTAGGCTATCAAAGCATCCCATCAAGACTTCCAATATTCAAGAAGAAAAACATAAGCAGACATGGAAAGAAAAACAAATTGACAAAAAGAAAACAAAATGTAAGGTAGCCGTATATGTTAAAAATAAAGGAATCTAGTGGTATGTTGACAATAGATTTTCAAAGCATATGACAGGAGATCAATAAAAATTATTCAGTCTGAAAAAGAAAGAAAAAGGAAGTGTTACATTTGGAGACAATGTCTCTGCAAAGATACTTGGAAAGGGTACAATTATTTTGGGAAATAACAAAGCTAAAGTATAAAATGTACTATTAGTTGAAAATTTTAAGCCTAATCTTTTAAGTTTGAGTTAAACATGTGATCAAGGGTACATTCTCATATTTAACTCTCAAAAATGTGAAATTAGAAAAGACAATTCAAAAAAACTAGCGACTGTTGCACCAAGAACACCAAACGATGTATATATCTTAAACACAGATGAAGAAGAAAAATGTTTCATTGGTCAATTAGATGAAAGTTGGCTATGGAATAGAAGAATGGGACACTTAAGCTTTGATAACTTGATAAAATTTAGTAAAAAGGATGTTGAGAAAGATATGCCAAAAGTTATTAAACCTTCAAACTTTGTTTGTAGGAACTACCAACATGGAAATCAGACAAAACTGAGATTCAAGACAAAAGAATACTCTACATCAAAACCACTATAACTTTTTCGCACTAACCTTTATGGACCAATGATAACTAAAATCATACAAGGTTAAAATTACTTCATTTTATTCATTATGACTATACAAGACTGACTTGCATATCCTTTCTCAAAGAAAAATCAGAATCATTCAAAAAAATTAAACTCTTCAAAGAACATGTTGAAAATGATATTGATCTCAACATCAAATTCCTGATATCAAACAATGGAGGGGAATTCACCTCAAATGGGTTCAACGAATTTTTTGAAATTCATGGGATTAAAAGACACTTTTCAGCTCCAAGAACTCCTCAACAAAATGGAGTTGCTGAAAGGAAAAATAGAACTTTTCAAGAAGCATCCAAAAGTACGCTAAATGAAGCCAAACTCCCAGAAATACATTGAATACAAGTAGTGTATACATTAGTGTACATATTATTGAGCACTCAACACACCCTAAAAATCCTATGTCAATTTTTCACTTTTTGGGTACCACTTGGTCTTTGCATTGTCTAATTCGACTTTGTTTTGAGAAAGGTTTGTCTTTTCTTATTAATATGACTCTCATTAGATTTTCAAGTCTGTTTGAACTTATGAATCCCCATGACTTTAAAAAATCCTTAACGCCTGAATAAAGAATCAAAATCCAAAACACTTCACCCAACACACTCAGATTCAACATCAGAAGGTATTCAAAGAAGGAAACGAGCCACTCAGGAAACCTCAATCACCAAGCGTCGATCTCCATCGGCATCAACAAAAGGAATTTTTTGTTTGTGCCAAAGTTTTGCATAAGTATATCGTCGATAATCGATTCTTCTCCGGCATCGGTAAAAGATCAGGGGAATAGATGTTAACAAAGAAATAAATGATATTGTCGATAACCTATACCCAGTGCGCTTATCAGAATCAGGGAAGACCTAAAAGTATCACAACGAACATTCTAATCATGCTAAATAGTTTTCTAGATCGTCTATCCCCAAAGCGTTTCGGCATCAAGACTTTTTTCGAGGAAGCAATCCGAAGAAAAACATGTGCTAGGTTTATCGATGATCACCGACCCCCGATACCTTTTCAACATTGGCGATCCAAGGTTTTTTTTAGAATGCACAACATGAAGAAAGTCCTAGCTTCGATTAATACACACGAATTAGGTCACCAGTCTTCAACACCACGTGTCTTTGCCAGATTGGAGAACTGTACGGTCTAGTTTTACCCCGAGTCATTCTTGGTTCCCTAGGTCTAAGTCACACCTTCGAGTCAGCTTTGCATGACAACATTATACGATGATATTGATCAGTGTCAGAGCTTTTGTGAGGGACATCGATGAAAACTTTCATAGCGCATCCCCGATCCCTGATCTACCGACTGAGAAAGTGACACGATGGGACGTTTTAGCATTAGATATGATTAGATTTTGAGCATTTAAGGGGATAATTAATACCAAATCTAGCATTAGTTTCTACCTCATGCGCCAATAAAAAAAAACCCATTTAAATCACCAATAGATCTCATCAGCCCCACACCTCCACCGTCAACCCACGATGAATTTAAGTTGCAGAGATTCGGCGAAAGATTTGTTTAAATTTCACTCATCACATTAATTGAATGGATGATGCGACACGGTAAGTTCTTCCCTTGCTTAAATTCACTTGAGCTATTGTAAGAGGAATCATTATGCGTGCAAATAAATTTAGAGCATCCGGAGAAGCGAGGCGAGTAGTTTGAAGGTTGTAGAGATCCTATGAGTATCAAAACAACCAGATTTTAGCAAGCTTGACAGGTACATATCCAAGTTGGTAAATTTTACATGGATACAAATTATATGCTTCTATCCGGTTTTGTTCTTTACACAGTCTCTGAAGGTTTATTTTTTATCGAAGGAACAATGCCTCCAAGAAATCCAACTACTAGACATTCGACGAGGGCGCTGAAGCTTAAAGAACCAGAGTTAGGTGAAGGTTCCTCTCTAGGGGTCGCAAAAAAATTGGAATACACTTTGAGACCAGAACCTGTCATCAAAACAGCAATGAAGAAGGTTTTTATTCAGCCTCTAGCCTTTGGAGATACAAAGGCAAGCATAGGGACCAAGGCGGCAATCCCACATTGGGGAGAACTCTTTAAAAATATCAGTCGGAAGGAATACCCAGAATATATCCCAGATAGTGACTCATATGTAAAAGAACTCGATGACGAGGTGTTCCCAAACATCCGTCGGTTGTACCTACATATGGTTGCGAGAAGAACCCCTTTTTTTCCATGTATTGAAGTTCTAAAGTGGCTCATAGACTACATAGACACACATAAATTCTTAATCAACAACGAAAATGGTGGGTGTGACAGGGTGTTCCTTTCGGTACAGGTCCATAAATAATACAAACTCTGAGACCCCGAGGAAAGGATGAATAAAGATTTCATCGTCAAGTTCTACGAGCGCCATGACACCAGCCGGGTGATGGCCTCATGGTGGAGGGAAGACAAGAAATACACCAATTGGAGCACCGGCTGGTATAAGACGACCAACTTAAGGGATCCATACATGTACTTGATGTCTCCCATCTGTCGATTATATGGAGAGAAGGACTGCTCAATATTTTCAGAGGCATGGATTCCCTTATCTTACAAAGTGGCAATTTTCAGGAGCGACTTCAACTGGGAACGATCATTTCTAAGCAACTGAGCATCTACATACAATAGGATCAGACACCAAAGGAAGGAGAGACACCAGCCTTATACATGGCTTCAAATTTTATTGATGTCATGTGCGCCCAAAACATTTTCGTCTGCATGAATCTGAGCTGGCATGTTGCAGAGCTCCCAATCGACGTATATTTCAACATCCTATGGGATAAAAGGTACAAGAAGTATTACTCTCTCATCTGTGATGAATTCATCGCACGAATTTATTTCATCCTTTTTAAGAAAGAATGCCTGAGACTATCGGTTGTGGCCAAGAAGATGATATCAAATGTAGGTCACTAGTACTTGGACGTGTGTGATACCTACATTAGGGTGTTTAGGGCCACTGGAACACCACATCTCCTACCAATACATGTCCCTGATTGGCTTGTAGTGGGAGAGATATGTTACCAGACCATCCTAGAAGGCTAAAACACCACCGTAGTCAAGAACAAGAAGCAGGAGTCCATACCTTATGGTTTCCATGTATTTTTCTACTTGGTGAAGGACACCGCTCAAGCTAAACAAGAAGGGCTGAGACAAATAGAGTTCAGATCCCAGACAATCCAATTCCGCAAGAATGATCCAAAAGGTTTGGTCTTGAAACATGATTTTCAAGTGTCATTATGTTGGTCATACGCCCAAGATAAAGTTGAAGATGAAGTCTTCACAAAAAATTCCAATACTAGGATGAGGTGGTGGCAAGAATGGAAGACCCCAGAATGACTAGGTTTAGGGCCATGAGCCTGGATGAATAGATGACAACCATAGAGAAATAGNTACGCCCAAGATAAAGTTGAAGATGAAGTCTTCACAAAAAATTCCAATACTAGGATGAGGTGGTGGCAAGAATGGAAGACCCCAGAATGACTAGGTTTAGGGCCATGAGCCTGGATGAATAGATGACAACCATAGAGAAATAGGCTCAAGAAGCTCTCAGAGATATGGAAGAAATGATAGCAGCAGAAGCAACAGAGGTTCCCTTGGTAGCTCTGGTGCAGGATAGAGGTTTCCCTATGACACAAGTTGCATGGAAAAGGGGTTTGCTCATGAAAGAATAGGCTCAGCAACTGATTGATCAACTACTAGAATACCCAGACCTCATAGGAATGAAAAGGTACCCTGCCGACCACCCAGATGAAAGCCAGGCAGGTTCAAACAACCCTGAACTAATAGACATTGATGAAATCATTGGGTTAGACATCCCTAAAATCACAACTCCATAGGCTGGATCACTGGGTGATCCAGGTGGATATTGGTGGCCACCCACCTTCTCCAACTGGCCCAAAACATGTTTCTGGCAATTTTGGTAATTTACTATTTTTAGCAGTTTTTAACTTCCGGGGCCATTTTGAGGCCTT
>SNQJ01S0214382.1:0-15652 GCA_010110895.2 Picea sitchensis | reverse complement strand
CAGGTTGTAGCCTGAGAAACTAGGGGGTTGGAGCCTCCTTCCAGTTGTAGCTGGAAAATAAAGCAAGTTGGTGCTTCCAATGAATGTAATTCTTCAAGACATATAAGAAAAAGCTTTCTGTGGTTTTCTCCCTATTTGGGTTTCCACATAAAGCACTGGTGTACTATGTATGTGTATGATTGTTCATTTGTTCATTTCTTATTTAATCTACGGTTATTGGATGATAATGCTTCATATATATAACACTTGGATTATATGAAAAAAAAAAGGATTAAATTGCTCTATTACTGATTCACCCCCCCTCTCAGTAATTCAACGAGGCAATAACATCTACCATCACCCTTTTCACCCACTTTACTTTTTTTCCCACCTCTAATATTCTGCAACATTTGTCCTCACAAAAATTCCCTTTCTGAATTTCTAAACCATCGTTCTGATAGAAATTAGATTCTCGCAACATCTCTAATTTGCAAAATATTTGGAAAAAAAATTATAGATATATTTTTCGGACCTAGTCAATGTTGAGTTTGTCAAACAATGTAACAGTCAATGTTGACTTTGTAAAATAGTGTAACGATCAATGTTGACTTTGTCAAATAGTGTAACGGTCATCATTGAATCGTCTCTCTTGCAATGATAGCCAAAGGTCATCGCAAGAGAGACAGGAGTCCACTATCTCCACGGTCGTCGCTCTTGCAATGTAGATATGGTTTCATCACTCTTGCGATGATAGCCAAAGGTTCCATTGGAAGCACGATGAGCATGGGATGGATTTATAAAAACATTTAAAAATTCAATTCTTTATCTTTAATTGTGCAACGAAAGGTTACCTTCGTCGCAAGAAATCGTCGCAAATTTTTCAATATGTAGTAGTGTTTTGTGCTTCCCCTAGTTGCCCCATGTGCGTAGAGTGATTTAGTTGTCCGACTCTATTGTCATCACTCCTTTTTCATACAATAAGATATTGATCAACGTGTAAAGATACCTAATGTACCTTCCTCTGGGTCCCTTCAAGAATTCATTCTCTGCAGCAGTGTATGACTTCATTGTATCAACTGCAAAATCAGTAATAAACCCTGCAATAATATTTTCTAACCAGAAATCAACTACACATGTGAATTTATTATTAACCCTTTCCAATCGTGAAATATTTTCAGAATTCCACTCTATTGTTTTGATCCAGTAAGTTGGATGGTTAGCCTTCAAACTCAATAACTACTCTTGCAATAAATCTGAGAAAAAATAGATAAATGATTCATGCAAATCAGTAAATGCATACCTTTCCAAATACTGGTGTGGTGTATAAATGGAACTTCTGTTATCTTTCCGAGCAAACTCTAGATGCTTTGTCTCCAACCATATTTCAATTTCCTACTTAGTAGGGTTCCATGTCCTGAAATTTCCTTTATAGCACTTCATTCTCTTCATTCTCATCAGATCTCTTCTAGGTTGTTCGTCTGAGTTCCAGATAGTGACAAAACCATTTGTTGGAAGTATGGACTGACCCGAGTTCTACCTTAGTTCCCCAACAAAACCCTAGAAACCAGAAGGAAACATTGTGCACAGAGTGCACAATGCAGTGTTACCTGAGATGGATTATGGGTGAATGTAGGACACAAATTTCTACAGTCATGGAAGGATAGTTCTCATAGGGATGTTAGACATTCATTCTACTTTACTTCAGATATATCATTCATTTAACTCTTAACATTTATTCTTCAGAAAATAACATGTCTGTTATATTGCATGCTATAAATAAACTTTAATAGATTCATTCAATTATCCATTCATTCATCATAAATCATGCAAAAGTAACACATCATAGAAAACACACATAGAGACACCATATTTTATTGTGGTTTACCCCCCTCTGGGCTACGTCTAAAAATATATTCTACTTCTTATTATTATTCATCAAAATAGGGTGTTGCGCACATTACATCAAAATTGTGTCATACACCATGAGGTTGACCAGTGTCGCACCAAGATCCATAGCTTGTGACCTGAACCTTAGATACAATCCATACATCTCAAAATTGTCTTCATTTGAGATCCACAACTCTGAACCAAACTAATACTGCGACTCAAAACCGGTTCTAACTCAAAACTGAACTCTCATGCTAAGAAAATGGTACCTCCTATTTACCTTATACATCATACTTATACTACAAAAGGTGGGTTAAAACCCTTACATCATAATCCAAAACCCTAGCCCTAGTTTGTCCACATAGTAACTCCTTGTGTGTGGTTGTTCTTTGACCTTTCTTTGACTCAGTGCTTCTTCTCCTTAATTCCCGACACGCTGCTTCCTTTTCCTTCTTGTGCGTTTCTTTCTACTCATTTCCTAGCGTGTATTGCTTCCTTGGTCCATTCCTTATCTGTCTGCCTCATTTGTTGTTCTCTTTCCTTAGAATTTGCTCCCAAAATATCCTGCTCCAACAGTGACCTAGTTTTCTTTGCTTCAATCCTTAGATCTTCTAAGACACTGACCAATTATAATACGTAATCGACTTCTCCTTCTTATTCAAAATCTTCTTCATCAAAATATTATATTTCCATGAAGAGTACTCTTTCAGTATCACTATCACTGTCTTCATCCTCATTTGATGATGAACTGTCTTCCTTGGTGTAGAGACGTTTCTTGAATAATTTCTTTTTGTTTCTTCTACTCTCTTGATTTCTCTTTTTCTTTTTAGGGTCTTATTCCTCATCACTTTCCTTAATCTTATGAGGAAATTTAAAAGCAAAATGACCAATATCACAACAATTAAACATTTCAATGGAAGAATATATTTGTATTTGCTGATTCCTCTTTTCAACTTTCTAATGAAGTTTTCCATTTCTTCATCTTCTTCTGAATCATCACTACAACTACAATCTGACTTTGGATTTTTCTTGTTCTTTTTATTTTTCTTCTTGGATACCTTAAATGTTGCTTTCTTCATGATCGGATTATATTTCTCTATCCTCATCTCATAAGTTGTGAGTATCCCATGTAACTTGTCCATGGTCATTAATGTAGCTAGGTCCACTCTTTCTTCTATGAAATCTTTGGGTCAAATCTCATCAGAAGAGACCATAGTACCTTTTGAACAACAACTTGTTCCTTCATTTCATCTCCTAAGACTTTAATAGAGTTCACTATTTCATCTACTTATAGAAATTAGGTTGCAATGTCTTCATCTTCCTTCATCTTCAATTGTTCGAACTTGGATCTAAAGGTTTGAAGTTTATCTCCCTTGACTTTGGTGTCTCCTTTTTAGATATTCTTAATTTTGTCCCAAACTTATTTAGAAAATTCATGGTGCATAACCTTGACATGTACTTATTTATTCAAACCATTCAGGATAACAATTTTATCCCTTGAATTTTTATCTTCAAGTTTCTTTCCATCATTATCTATCGAGGGAGTGGTTGGTGCCTTGTATCCATCTACTACTGCTCGCTAGACATCAAATCCTTGTGCCTGCATATATGTTTTCATCCTTCTGCTCCATAAGGCATAGTTCTGATACCAATTTTTTGAATATTGACCGTCAAACTATGGTAATCCAATATTAGCATATTCCATTATCTCCTTCTAGTGGTTAGACTACTTCTTGAAGGACCTACTCTGATACCAATTGTCAGAATATTGAGAGGGGGGGTGAATCAGTATTATCACTTTTATAACTTTTAACCACAATATGTATTATTTAAATTTATGAGAAGTTCATAAATAACATTCAAAACATCATGAGTAGTATAAATAAATAATGAACAATAAGCAACCACACAAGTACACAGTACATCAATATTTTACATGGAAACCCAATGCGGGAGAAAACCACATAATGCTTTTCTTATATGTCAGAATAAATACATTCATAGGAAACTTCCTTGTTTTCCAAGTACAACTGGAAGGAGGCTCCAACCCCCTATTTTTTCAGGCTCCAACCTGAAGGAAGCTACAAATCCCTTAGTTTTCCAGCACCAACTGGAAGGAAGTTACAACCCCCTTTCCTTTCCCCATCCTACCACCATGAAATATAAATGGATACCAAATTTTCACTACCACAAACTCTGTATATCCTTTCATCATAGATCCCGTCACTGTAAAACCTATCACTGTAAAACCTGTCACTGAAAACCTGTCACTAAAAACTTGTCGTTTAAAATCCTGTCACTGAAAACCTGACACTATAAAACTTATCTCATTAACCAATCAGATCTGATCACATATATCTCATACCCATTATCACAAGTGTATATCTAAAACTATGTACACATCATCCCAAATATATCTCACTAATCATGTGCCATATATGTACCAATATCCATAAACCAATAATAATGAACTACCAAATCAATCATGTATTAAACCCTCACTGTTATGCAGCCTCATCTTGTACCAATATGTTCAACAATACATCTCAACCAAAATTCCTCAAACATGTACCATATGACACAAGATATGCCTCAATAAAATACCCAAGAATGTGTGCCAAGTACAAACAACAAGTGCACCAACAATGTTCCTTTGCAGATTTGCCTCATACAATGTGTACCATACATCCAATAGTACCTCAAGGGAATATACTTAACCTCACATGACCATGCCTCAACCAATCACCAATATCAAACTTCAAACAACCATAAAACATACATTTTACTTATCTAGATGATTTCATTGTGTTGAAGACTGTCACATATGCTTGTAGCCTCTCCTCATCTCCTGCAACCTTATGAAGACCACAACCTTTAGATCTAGCTTTGCCTCATGGGACAAAGCCTGTTGTCTAGAAGGAACTTGTGTGACGAGCCCTAGACAACCCGCGAGGGTGCCTCATGAGAAACTTAGTGTCTGAACCATGGGGATGAACCAAATTAGGGTTTTCTCAGATTTTCCCACTCTCCTCTACAATCACGAAACTTTGTCGTTGCTCTTCCTCTGCAGCCTCATATTCGTGCTACCTCATATTTGTCAATTAAATCGATACCAAAAACCTTTCACGAGATAAATGTTCAATGTGCTCAATTGGTTCTAATGGAAGTCTCTTGATCTCTTATTTATACTTCCCAAGTGCCTTCCTTTAGGGGCTATGTTGTAATTGTTTTACCCCTTTTTCCTTCTTCTAGGGCTAACCCACATTCTTGTTGCAACTAATTTACCCATTATTAGTAAAATCATAATTTCTTTGTTACAACTACTTTACCCATAATTAACTTATTTTCGCAACCACTTTCACTAGTAAACTTCTTGATGAATTTTTAGGGCCTTCTAGAATAATTGACTTCTTGTTGACCTTCTAGGGGTTTCTAGATTATACTTGAGGGTCCTCCAAATTCACAAAGAAATATCTCCCTAACCGTGAGGAACCAAGTGGCATACCACATATCACTGGAAATAACATGACACGTATTATCCATCTATGTTAGTCTTGCTTTCAAGTACATTAATATTCATGTCTTTATTCCTCAATCAACTGCGGTTTCCATGACCATACCTTTGGGGCTACTAGAATTTTCTACAAAAATTGCTTCAAGGGTTGACATCAATGACAACCAACCCAATATTTCAACATCATTGTCACTAAAGTTCATAAAGGAGCATGTGGTGGTCATCATGATTGGAGATCCACTTTCTGCAAAATCCTTAGAGCAAGTTATTATTGTCCTTCTCTATTTTTTGATGTGAATTCTACGGTGAGGGCATGTGTCTATAGTCTTAAACCTTAGAAGGATTTTTAGTCTTAGGAATAAGGGAAAAAGTTTGTATTGAATTCTACTAAAACCATCCCATTAAATTTGGACTCCTCAAACACCATTAAAACATCGTCCTCAATTACTTCATAAAACCCTAAGAAGAACTCCATTGACCACCCATCGGGTGTAGGAATCTTATCCTTTTTGAAATTATGTGGATACTCTTCCACTTCTTCCTTTGATACTTCTTACATCAATATCTCATTTTCTTCTACATCAAAAAAGTTTAGAAAATAGGATTTCATTTGAACAAACTCTACAATTGCTACTCTACTCTCTTCCTTGTATATCCCACTGAAATTATCCATCCCCATTCTTGAAATATCTGCAAAGATAGAGGCTATTTCCCATTTCCTTTTTTCACTTTCCATATACTATTCATGTTCTTCCTATGATTGTCATATTGATGGAAGTACTTTTATTTCATGATGAAACGATATATATATATATTCCCATTTCCTTTTTTCACTTTCCTACATCTTTTTGGTTTTTATTGAGTCTAAACCCTCTTGAGAAATCCTATAGCTTCATGTATCTTCCTACCCGAAAAAAAAAACGATATATATATATATTCCCATTTCCTATTTCTGTTATCTTTTGTTATTAAAATTAAATTTTTCTGAGAAATTCTATATTATGTATTTTTGTATTTTGTGAGATAGATTAATTGAACCTTCACCCTGTATATATATATATATATATATATATATATATATATATATATATATATATATATATATATATATACATATATATATATTGTATATATATATATATATATATATATATATATATATATATATATAGATATATATATATATATATATATATATATAGTATATATATATACATATATATATATATATATATATATATATATATATATATACAAGGTGAAGTGGCTCAATTGTCTGTACAATCTCACAAAAACATTTTTTTTTCGGGTAGGAAGATACATGAAGCTATAGGATTTCTCAAGAGGGTTTAGACTCAATAAAAACCAAAAAGATGTAGGGAATGGTTTTAAAATTGGATATATAGAAAGCATGTGATAGGGATGTTGGTTATACTTGAGATTAATGTTGATTCACTTGGTTTTTGGTCTTTAGTTTTTTAATTGAGTATTGTGTTGTGTAACATCAGTTTCCTTTTCCATTCTTATTAATGGTTCTACAATAGTTTTGTTATGTCAGTTAGAGGGATGAGGTAGCGACATTCACTCTCCCCTCTTCTATTTTTAGTTGTTTTTAGTGTCTTAGCATGGCTTTGATAGAGGTAAAGAGAATATGTGTTTTAAAGGGGATAAAAGTAGTGATATTTGTGTCTCTATCACACCTCTTGTTCATAGATGTTATGCACCTGGTTATGTGATATTAAGTAGAAACAAGAATATAACATAAATTACCAACAAAACAACATAATATACAAAATAGCACACCAAAATGATACCTTTATTGAAATGGGAACAATGTTCACTTGCATCTTCGAGGGGGAAACCTCTAGTAGAGTAGTTGTTACACATTATTTTGTCACAAATGATAATGTTCACCTATTTTCCATCATCCAAAGCTTAAAATCCATGATCAATGAAGAAGGATGTTCCCCTAAAATAAGTCAGAGTTTATTAAAAAAACATTTTTTTATGAAAGTGTCGCACGTTGCACTGCTATAGCATGTGACACCCTTAAGTGTTGCATGTTGCACCACTGCAGCCTATGACAATGTCTCATGTTGCTAGTTCACAGGGTGTGACATTGTTTGAAAGGAAGGAAAAAGGAGAATTTCGTGAAGTTTCTAGAAGAGAAGCTTTTGATATGAGGTGTCCTCTGATCGGTTTGGATCTCACCCATACTCCTGATTTGGGGAGATCCTAACCTCCTCTTAAATCTATAAAAGGAGACTTCTATCATGAGAAAAGGATAATATCTAATGGAGAATAACTAGTAGTGAGTAATGGTTAATAGCTTTAGCTTCTGATTTGTGATTAGAAGATTTTTCTTTGGCCTTGAGAGATTCTTGTGTCAAAGTATTCAGTTGATGGTGATGGAACTCATGGAAGAAATGAGGGTATTGGAGAAATTAACCATTTGAAAGATCTTCACAACACCAAGGCATTGATTGTAACTCTTCCATTATTATTAATGCAATAACATGTTTTGCTTCCTATAAATATTTTTCATTGTTAATTGTCTTTATCACATTTCTCCTTGGTCATTTGTATAGATTTTTTGAAGTACTATTGTTTCTTTCACCGGTTAGCTTGTCTTATTATGTAGGCTTCATTCAAAAGCCTATGAATCGATCTAGGAGCTACATTTAGCAAGGACATCCATCAGTTAAAAATTTATGAGTCCTTACTTATCAATATTTCGATTGTATGAATCTAAGGAAAGTAATGTGTTATGTGTTGTTTTGTTCTAGCTTTGGGTTCCCAATCTAGGGAGATTGGTTTGTGTCTGCATTGACTAATTTATCCATCAACAACATCGCTCTATTAAAATAATTCTCAATAAAATTATTTATCATGCCTCCTACTCGTATTTATACTAATTCTACCTTCTAAAGAACATTCTAGAGGAATATCTTTCTAGAGGTGGAAGCTTCTATTAGGTATTTTTACATTGACTTGTTCATATTTATTAAATAGGCCTTATTAACTAATGTTGGCCTTTATTACATGGAAAATATATTATTCTATATACATGAGGGGTTAGGGAGGTGAGGTCCCAAACATGCCCTCCCCCTTAAAAAAGAGCCTTGTCCTCAAGGCTTAAGATGAGGAAATTATTGCAAAATAGTAGCAGGCTCCTAGGTGGCATCTTCTGGTGGAGTATCCTTCCATTGAATTAACACTTATTGGATGGTGCACTGATGGAGACAACACTCTCATTGGCCCAATACATCTTGTGGATGCAACCAAATTGAATCTTCTTCATCCAAATCTGATAGACTAGTTTGAGCATGGCACTTGGTGCCAATCACTTTCTTCAGGAATGAGACATGAAAAATAGGATGTACCTTGGAGCGACTAGGAAAATCTAACTAATAGGCCACTAGCCCCACACGTTTGAGAATAGTATAAGGACAGTAAAATTTAGGGGCAAGTTTATGACATTATTGATATTTGAGCGAATTCTTCTTGTATTGTTGTAGATGGAGAAAGACATCATCCCCTTCAGCAAATTGATGTTCAGAACGAACCTGATTGACTTGTTGGTTCATGCGGTTCTGATCCATGACCACATTTTCTTTTAGAGTATGGATAATGGTCATGTGGGACAACTTGGAGACACTTGACATATATGGGAGAACCGATGGTGGCTTATGTCCATAGAATGCTTCAAAGGGAGTGATCTGAGTGGTTGTATGGTAAGAGGTGTTGTAATACCATTCAACTAAAGGTAACCACTGAACCCACTGATGTTGTCGGTTAGATGCAAAACACTTCAAATATGTTTCTAGACACTTATTAACCGCTTTTGTTTGGCCATCCATCTAGGGATGATAGGTTGTACTAAGCTACAATTAGGTTCCCTGGAGATTGAATAATTCTTGCCAAAAATTCCTGGTAAAAGTTGGATCACGATTAGAAACACTAGAATGAGGCATTCCATGGAGTTTGAAAATATTATCCATTAAAGTTTGAGCCACTGTAGATGTTGTGAATGGGTGTTTAAGAGCACAGAAATGAGCATATTTGGAGAGACAATCCACTACCACCATGATGACTGAATTATTTCCTGATTTGGGTAATCCCACAATGAAATCCATAGAAATATATGTCCAAATAGTAGGTGGAATTGGAAACATTTGAAGTGTGCTAGGAGTCTTGACAGACTCACCCTTATTGCATTGACATATATCACATCTTACCACAAAGGTGAAGACATTTTGTTTCATACCATCCCAGATGAAAGAATGTTTGACCCATTCATAAGTTTTGGTAAAACTTGAATTCCATGCAACAAAAGAAGAATGAAACTCAAAGAGAACCTTGTATTTAAGGGCCAACTATTTTCTTAAATATAGGCGACCTTTATAGTGAAACTCTTTATTGTGCCAAGAGTACCCTAGAGCATCTTTAGGATCCTGTTGCATTTTTTGGATGAGGTTGGATATTTTGGGGTATTTGAACCATTCCTAGCGAACAACCTGAAGCCAGTCGACAATAATGAATGAGGGAAAAGAGGGACCCTTATTCTTCATATTTCCCAGAAAGATCATCAACCACTACATTTTCTTTTCCCTTTTTGTAAATGATCTCATAATCATATCCAAATAGCTTGGTCGCCCATTTTTGTTTCACTGGGGATGAAATTCGTTGTTCCAGGAAGTACTTCAGGATTTGATGGTCCTTTTTTAATTTGGAAGTGTTGTCCCAATAGATAAGGGCATCATAGATCCACTACATGAAAAATAACGATCATTTCCTTTTCATAGATCGATTGGCCCAAATGTCTCTCTAAAAACCATTTACTAGTGAAAGTCAATGGTCATGCATATTGCATGAGGAATTCCCCGATTCCTCTTCCTAATGCATCACATTCCAAAAACAAATATCTTGGTTAAATCAGGTAGGGACAGTACAAGAGTAGTGCATATAGCTTCCTTCAAGGCTTGGAAGGATTGGTACACTTCTAGAGTCCAATTGAAGGCATTATGTTTAAGGAGAGCTGTTAGGGGAGCTACAATGTTTCCATAATTTTGAACAAACTTGTGATACTATCCCATTTAACTGAGGAAAGCACGTAGATTTTTAAAAGTTTTAGGGCAAGGCCAATTCTACGTAGCTTCAATTTTCTTAGGATCCACTCTTACATCATCCTTGCCAACAATATGACCTGGGTACTCAACTTCATTGACACCAAAAGCACATTTAGACTATTTGAGGAAAAGTTTGTGATTGGAGAGGAGATGGAGAACTTGATCGACATGGGTGACATGGGATGGCCATGTTTTACTATAGAGGAGAAAATTATCAAAGAAAACTAACACAAAGTGATGAAGGAAAGGACAAAAGACATGATTCACGAGACTTTAAAAAGTGGAGGGGGAATTACAAAGACCAAAGGGCATGACCAAGAACTCATAGTGACTCTCATGAGTGTGAAATGTTGAATTGGGGTTGTCTTCCTCTTTCATATGTACCTGGTGGTAGCCAACACGTAGGTCTAGTTTGGTAAAGTATTGATCTCCACTGAGTTCATCCAAAAGGTCATCTATGATGGGAATGGGGAATTTTTCCTTGATGGTAAGTTTTTTGAGGGCACGAAAAACAAGAGACATGCACCAAGTTAATTCCTTCTTGAGGACCATGACAATAGGGGAAGAATAAGGGTTGGTACTAGGATGGATAACACTTGATTTTAATGATTCATGGACAATTTTCTCAATTTCATTTTTCTAAGCAAAGGGATGATGATAAGGGAAACCATTGGGAGGAAGATTGCTCGGTATTAAAGGAATGAAATGATCATGGTCACCATGGGAGGAGGGAAGGCCTTGGTGGGTTGGAAAATAATGTGATGGCGTGAAAGGATAGCTGGAAGTTTGGGGTGTATCGAGGGTGTCCTAACTGCTTGAATGGAATGGGATTGGGAAATGATGCCAAAATTACCTTTTTTAAGTAACTTTTCCATGCGGTGGGAACTAATGATCTTTGGATACCTTGTTGTAATTACTTAGAATTTATATTGTTAGCTTTCCTATTGATATTGCATGGTTAACTCCTTAAAATCCATGAGTATGGGTCCAAGGGTGTGTAACCATTCAACACCAAGCATAATGTCACAACCACCCATGTCAATAGAAAACATGTGATATTTCAGGTTATACTGACCAATTTGTAATCATGCATTTTCACAATGCCCTCCACATTTCATGGAACCTATTATCACCCCGTACTTTTCCTTGGTTGTGAGAAGAAAACCTAGAGGTAACCTTGAAACCAACTTTAGGCTAGAAACTGGCCTTTCCAACCAGAGAGGGATCTCTAAATGAAATTATAGCACAGTGTCTAGATCTATAAGTCAAGAAAGAAAGTGTATAATGTGTGGTTAGGTTGAGGAGATTGAGGAGAGAACCATTGGGCATGGAGTCATGAAACTGAAATATTAATCTAAGGGATCAATCATTGGTGTCTAAGTAAATCGATGGAAACGAAAATATAGACAACGTCTTTAGATCACTAAATTCGTTGTAGCATGATGGAGGATTTAAGGAAAACAATCCATTACATTAGAGCATCAAACTTTAGATGAATTATAATGCAACTTTGGAAGAAAAAAGGTGGAGTATTTAACTGTTACAACTCAGAGCATATAAAATGAATTATGAATCATATCTTTCAATCAAATACTAAAGAATAACATTTAGATGATAAACTAAGAAATATAAACATACACATACGAGAAACACACATCTAAATATATTGGCACATGAATCTCTGCCAACCCAAAACTCTGTATTTCTGTATTGATCCTTTTAAAAACAGTTTCAAAATAATACAAGCACAAACAGTGTTTTTTCTCACCACTCCAACCACTTCACCCTCCTCTCTTTCATCATATATAGGATTACATCACATTCTAGCTCAAGCGGGTCGAAATATTTATGTTTTCCAATTTTAGAAGGAGTTACAATAGATTAATAACTAATTAGAACTGATTCCTAGATTTTAGGGTTTTATTTCTGGACTAATTTATACATACAACTCTAAAAAAATTACATTATCTGAGGGAAAAAGAAATAATTCTTCAAGTCTTCATGGTGATTTGGCACATTTTATTCCAGCTGAGAGTCGAATAACCTTGATCTATGCTAACTGTACCATTTTGCAATGAACTGGGAAATTTGTTGCGAAATCTTTGTTTTCAGCAAATTTTGCAGCGAACTGGTAATTTCACCTTTTCTCCCAAATGGTGAACTGGTTTGGGTTTCTTTTTTACCAGAAATTTAACAACATTATAATGCTTCTCCAAAAAAAAATGATCAAAACCTACTTCACAGTTTTCGAGAAAAACACAAAATTGTTGTAGGTGATGGTGGCTCATTTCTCGAAAAACGTGAAGAATTTTGACTTGAAATTAAATAGGCTTGTTCATCTTACCCTGATGCATCTTCCCTAAACATTTTGTGGCAAATGTGCACATGGTTTAAAATTTATGATGAAAATACACTTTCGCAGCAAAATTGTTGCTACAGAAAATTTCGCAGCGAACCAGAAATTTCGTAGCGAACAAAATTTGGTAGCAAACCAGAAGTTTTTGCAACGAGCTTTAAACTGATTGGTTACTTCGACAGAAAGTAAATATGATCAGGCATAACCGAAATAATTGTGTGAAATAAGTTTGCAAGTCACAAAGGTGCAATCCTGATTTGAAGACCTAATTAACCCTTTGTTCATGTCAAAACATTCCCTCAAGACTCTTTGAAAACATAATATGATGACTTTAGAGTTTCCATTTTCAAATGATGACAAAAAGACTGTATGAAAATAATGTGACAAAATCAGCTTGATTAGACCTTGAATAATACTAACCACTCACCTATGACTCAAGATAATGCTCACATTCCTTTAGACATGAACCAAGACTCAAGAATAAAAAAACAAGATGTTTTGACAATTTGTACACTTATACACACACTAACAGAACCACCATTGGCAATCATGATTTAAAAATTGTTGATAGCACGGATATAGAAATTTACTTCTTATGAAAGGTGAGGATGAATGAAATTTTGAGTGATACCACTATCAACTAGGATGATGAATATTTTTTTCTTAATGTAACCAATCAATTTGAGGGTTTGGGGAGAAGAAAAAACAATGAGAGCATGCAGCGAAATCAGTGGTTCAACTTCGAGAGCATCAAAGGGCGGCGTAGTATCATCAATTGGGGGTAGCATTGCTTCAGGTGTGTTAGCACTAGGAATCACCCTCAGATTGCATAGAAGGTAAGTCGAGTACCCATCAGGCTATATGTAAATGTAAATGAGTTTTTAAAGAGGTCAAATGGATAAGACTCAAGATAATAATGTTCTAACTCAGGAATATAGGCTAGCATGCACAAGCAATTGGGGTCTTGATCAAATTCAGTCAGTAAGTGGGAGTAAAGGTGAATATAAGGAATAATTTGGTGAGGGAAATGTAGAGGTTTGCTATGGACATTAGGTCTTCAAGAAGCCTAAGGAAGAAAAACTCAAACACAAGATATTCTTGAATTCAAAGTTTAAGGAAACTGAAGAACATAATAACAATACTATAATCAAACATTCATCATAATACAACTACAACAATCCATGTGAATCATTCAATCATGAATACTTCAGTATTAGAGGCAAATAAGATGGAATAAGAAAGCTGACTTATATTAATCAAGAAGTCTCAAATCAAGTACATAAACAGAGAACCAATGTGCTTCATCAAAATATTGCAATAAGGGAGCCTAGCTCAACCATTCGAACCTACTAAAGCATTTGGAAAGTCAATTTATAACAAAAAGGGAAGGCAACAGCTAGAGGTGTGAGTTGTCCTTCCTCCCATGAGATTCTCCAAATTAGTTATTCAACTAATAGCTAAGCTAACAACTATGCTATAAAAAAGGAAAATGTTGGCCACTGATCCAACCAACTTTAAACTGACTTGATCTTCATTGATGCGCATCCTCTTGCATGCCAAGTGTCCTGTAGAGCTTGTAAGTTGTCATCATGCTTCAAGCTACTATCTCATCTATTCTCCACATCATCATCCACTAAAAATAATGATAACTCGAGATCCATGATTCCAGGTACTTGTTGGTAGCATCATTCGATAGCGCGTTGGGTAGTGAGATTTTGTAGCGCATCCACAAAACTCTATACAAATTCCATAGAGAATCCTCCAAAAATAGGCCTACAGAATGGGTAGCGTTGAGCCTGTGTGTCTCTGTGTAAATTTCGATAGCGCCATGCATGTGTATCTGTGCATGCAATTCGGTAGCGTCGATGTTGAACTGGTCCTGTTGAATGTGTAGAGCCCGACCTCAAAACAAATAGGTATCACCATGTGGAATTTGCAGCGCCATCGCTACACCAGTCTTAGGATATTAGGTAGCATTGTAGGTAGCAGACTGATAGTATATGCGAATTGGATGATTCGGTAGTGCCATAGCACTACAGAATGTTTGTGCTATTTTTGTATGAAGAGATTAACTCTTTGAAAAGCACAAAAACCTTGAGATGTATGCATTAGAAGCTTGTAAAGCCTGTATAAGTGGAAAAAATAAATACTCCCTCGATTAATTATCCTTGCAAAAAAAGGCCATTCTCAAAAATGGATCTCACCTTTCACCAATCACTTCATCAACCTGACACTCCTTTTTGTGGAAGGAGGACCTCCTTTTGGCACATTATTCTGCCTTCTTTTTGTAGTAACAAGCTCCTTCACTAGAAGTGTGATGTTCTTAATAGTTGGTTTCTCTTTTTCATGTTGGAAATGTGTAACAGTTAGCATATGCTTGTCATTGATGGCAAGTACAACAGTGAAGATGACAGGCAAACAGAAGACAAAGGAAATTAAGCTCAGGAGGAATAGTAGTCTTATATGCACAAGAAGCATAGGAAAGAGACCGAGAACCGTCGGATCTCACTCGAAAATCCCGACAGCTGTTGGATCGGGAGAAGCTGCACAGATGTTAAGCGCAGGAGTTAAGCACAGAAAAGAAGTGATCTAAGCTGTCAGATATGCAGAAGCTGCGAGGGAGATAAGCCATCGGAGAATCGGGGATCGCGATGTCAAAATGCAAAGAACACTTGACAACGAAAACTTCGATTTTGCGATATGCGATTTCGCGATATGATCGCAGCCGTTAAAGCGAAAAAGAGGTCTAGACCGTTGATCTCATTCATCGGAGAATCGGGGATCGCG
>SNQJ01S0214381.1:0-15652 GCA_010110895.2 Picea sitchensis | reverse complement strand
TGGAGTGATCAGATGAAGTGATAATATGAGTCTAAATACAGGTGATGAAGGGTATAATAATGGAAAAAAGTATGGGCAAAAAGGTACAATATGTGGTCCCAACAGATATGATCTGAGATCTAAAAAGAAAGGGGAAAATACTAATGCTTCTGATCAGCCCACAAAAACAAAAAAAATCTGCCAAGGCTATGACAGTTGGCAACAAATAAAAATTTTCTCAAAGCCCCCTAGTTTTGGTTGAAGATCCTATCCCATAAGTCAAGGAGATTCTAAAATCTCCACCTTCCTTTATTTATGAAAATGAGATCCAAAAAATCAAAATCCATGTGCCATTTTTGGAACTGATAAAAATTGAAGAAGTTAAAAAATGTCTTTCCAAAATGTTGTTGTCTGAATCCTACTTAAATACCATTGACTCAGTTAATCTTCAGGATGAAAAGAAAACAATCATCTTAGGTCCTTTGATAGAAGATAGAGATGATTCAGCCCCTCCCTTCTATACATCACTAAACATACATGATAAGGTGTTGCATAATTGTTTGATGGACTCAGGGGCATCTCACAATCTCATGTCCAAAGCAGTCATGGATGAACTTGGATTAGAAATCACAAAATCCTACCATGAATTATATTCTTTTGACTCTAGGAAAGTGAAGTGTCTTGGGGTCATCAAAGATCTAGTTGTGACCTTGTTTCAGTTGCCCATGAAAAGTGTGGTCATGGACATTGTAGTGGCCGATGTTCCCCCCAAGTTTGGTATGTTATTGTCAAGATATTGGATAAAAAATCTTGGGGGAACTTTGTAGATGGACCTCACATATGCCACCATTCCTGTGTTTGGGGGTGAGCATAGAAGAATTTATAAGGAAGTTCAGTTGGCTTACATCATTAGTGATGAAACAGACCCCACCAACCATCCTATTTTTTCTATTGACACTGATTTGGGATCCAGTCTATTGCAACTCACTAATATTCTTGAACCTCCTCTTGAAATCAGAAAACAATCCATTACTCTTGGTGAAATCCCTCCTCCAACTACCTCTATTTGGAAGATGTTCTTTGATGGAGCCTCTTCTAAGGAAGGTGCTGGTGCTGAGTGATCTTTGTTTCACCTTGTCAAGAGACTATACGAAGGTCCTACAAGCTAGAATTTGAAACTACAAATAATGTGGCAAAGTATGAAGCTCTTGTTTTGGGTTTCAGGGATGAAAAAGACACAGGGATTGAAGAGCTATCAATATTTGGGGATGCAAAACTAATTGTTCATCAGATCAAAAATATTTATCAAGCCAAGCACCCTAGGCTTAAGACTTACAGAAATGAAGTATGGAGCCTAGTTGACAGTTTCTTCCTAGCTTTCAACATTTCATTTATTCCAAGAGAGGAGAATACCATGGTTGATTCTTTGGCTGTTTCAGCAAGCGATTTCAGAGTCTCATTGCCACCTAAAATTAAATATGATGTGGAGGTGAAATATAGACCCTCTATACCTAACAATGTCAAGCATTGGAAGGTGTTTGAGGATGATCTTGAGATCAAAAAATTTCTTGAGTCTGTTGATGAATTCTCTGCATTACATATTGACAAAGATCATGATTTTGAAAGTAATCCTCATACTGATGTTTTTCTAAACAAAATTGCCAATCATCATGTTGTTCAACTGCCTAGCAATCATATTTCAAAGGGACTAGTTCCTTTAGAAAGGTTGTTTGATGGGAATGATGTGGTAGTAAAGGTTAAAGGCTCAACTGATGATGTTGATATAACTGATTACAATATTGGTACAAAGAAAGATCCCAAATTTGTCAAGTTGTCAAGCATCTTGTCAAGAGAGAAAAGGGACATATATGTTGAGTTGTTAAAAGAGTTTTTTGATGTGTTTTCCTGGACATATGAAGATCTCAGGACATATGACACAAGTATCATTGAGCACAAGATCCCATTGAAGGAAGAGTCTAAGCCATTTAGGAAGAAGTTGAGACAAATAAATCCTATGTTGTTGCCCATTATGGAGAAAGAAGTAAAAATGCTTTTGGATGCCCAGATTATCATTCCTTTGAGGTATTCTGAATGGGTGGCCAACTTAGTCCCAGTGAGAAATAAAAATGGAGAAATCAGACTTTGTGTGGATTTCCGAAATATGAACATAATCTCTAAGAAAGACAATTACCCCTTGCCCAAGATGGAACACATATTACAGAGGGTGACAGGGGCATCCAAAATGTCTATGATTGATGGTTTTTCTGGCTACAATCAAGTCTCTATCTTGCCTGAAGACAAAGATAAGACAACCTTCACCACTCCTTGGGGTACATTCATGTATGCTAAGATTCCCTTTGGGTTGATGAATGCAGGAGCAACCTTTCAACGAGTCATGGACATATATTTTATTGGAGAAAGGGACAAGTTTGTGGTAATTTATTTGGATGACATAACAATGTTCTCAAAATTTGATAAAGAACATCATGACCATTTGAAAACGGTCTTTGTGAAATGCAAAAAGTTTGGTCTATCGTTAAATCCAAAAAAATCATTATTTTCCATGAAAGAAGGGAAACTGTTGGGGTACATTGTGTCAGCTGAGGGGGTAAGGATTGATCCAAGCAGGGTAGAAGCTATCCAAATTTTGTCACCCCCTAGATCCAAAAAAGAAGTTCAGTCCTTCTTGGGAAAAAATAATTTTTTGAGAAGGTTTGTTTCAAATTTTGTTGAGTTGGTAAAGTTTATCACAGCCATGCTGAGGAAGGGAAATGAGATCAATTGGACTTCTTAAGCTCGTAATTATTTCAATAAGATAAAGAAGGCCTTGACTGAAGCACCTGTGCTTATCAGTCCTGACTACTCCAAGGAGTTTCTAATTTTATATTTTGCTTCATCTGACACAGTAGCAGCTGTTTTATTGCAGAAGAATGCGGAAGGGTTAGAGCAGCCCATTTCCTTTTTCAATAGGGCACTGAGAGATGTTGAAATAAAATATCACATCATGGAAAAGCAGGCCTATGTGTTGGTTAAATCTCTCAAAGCTTTCAGAGTTTATGTGCTACATTCAAAAGTCATTGCATATGTCCCTTCAGCTTCTGTGAAAGAGATCCTCATTTAGCCTGACATAGACGAAATAAGGAGCAAGTGGATTGCCAATATCCTTGAATTTGATCTTGAAATAAAGCCTACCAAATTGGTTAAAGGTCAAGGTTTAACTAGGTTGCTGGCTAAATCTAATTGTAAAGCCTTGGGGGTCAATTTCATCAACATTTGTTCATAGAATACACAAGCTGAGTTGTCTTATGAAGATCCTCAAGTCACACCCCCATTGGCAAGATGCATTTGGTATAAAGACATTATATTTTTCCTACAGAAGTTGCAGCCTCCTGATGGCATGGAAAAGAGAAACGTAAGACATTTGAAGATCAAATCAATTAAATATTGTCTCATTGATCAAGTCTTATATTGGAAAGATCCTTTAGGAGTTTTTTTGAGATGACTAGACCCACAGGAAGCCCAAAAGATTATATATGATTTTCATGATAGTTTATATGGGGGAAATCACTTCTGGAGAACCATAGCCTATACAATTCTTAGGGCTGGGTATTTTTGGCCTAGTCTCTTTACTGGTGTCTATGAAAAGATCAGGGCTTCTGTTAAGTGTCAGAAGTTCTCTAGAAAGAAACAACTCAAGTCTCTGCCACTAAAACCTGTGGTAGCTTCAGGGCCCTTTCAGCAGTGGGGCCTAGATTTTATTAGGGAAATTCATCTTGCTTCAATTGGTCAGCATAGGTGGATCTTGACTACCACAGACTACTTTACCAAGTGGATAGAGGCCATCCCCACAAGAAATTCTTCCCACAAAGTAATCATCAGTTTTCTTGAGAATATTATGGCAAGATTTGGTTGTCCAAACAGAATTGTCATGGATAATGCTGCATATTTCAAGGCTGAACCACTGATTAAGTTTTGTGAATAGTTTGGAATAACAATGATTCACTCTACTCCTTACTTCCACCAAGGTAATGGACTGGTAGAATCCTCTAACAAGAGCCTTATTAAGATCATCAAAAGACTATTAGAGGACAACAAGAAGGCATGGGATTCAAAGATTAAAATTGTTTTATGGGATGACAGAGTGACAACAAAGAGATATCTTGGTGTCTCTCCTTTCCATCTTATGTATGGAGTTGAGGCCATCTTTCCTTCTCAGCTTGCCTTGCCTGTGGAAAAATTCTTCCAAGATTACCAGGGAGAACCAGATGATATGATTAGAAGAATACAAAAAATGGTAGAAGTGCAAGAAACTAGGGAGAAGCTACTGGACAAATCACATGATCATCAACAGAAAATCAAGCAAGATTTTGACCAAAAAGTCAACAAAGAGGATTTACAACTGGGAGATCTAGTACTTAAATGGGATGCACCTAGGCAAGATAAAGGCAAGCACAGTAAATTTGAGGCCTTATGGATCGACCCCTTCAAAATTTCTGAAATTTTTTCAAATAACACTTACAAGTTGCATGATTTGGAGGATGCTGAAGTTTTTTGTAGCCCTGTAAATGGGCATTTTTTGAAAACGTTTTTTACTTAAGCCATGAGTGGCTTCCCATGTCATTGTAAATATCATTTTTCTTATGTTTTGGTAAATGAATCCACAACCCAATACTAAGGCACTGAAACTACAAAAGGAGTTCTTAGAGCCTCAGATGGACGTCTCTATCCCCCATAGAGCGTATATGTTAACACAAGGATCTGCAGACTGTTTCTTAAGAATCAGACAAAAATCGAGGTTACCCTCAAGATCATTATGGTGTAAATCATGTGGCATTATGCCCATGATTTCCATAGAGAAAATGAAAATATTGGAGGCCTAAGCAGCTCAACCACCCTCTCTCTACCTGTTCCACTCTCCTTTACACGTCACCTCCTCCCCGCCTATCAAACCTCCCTCGTTCCTTTGCCACCTATGCCTTTCCGTTTTCCACCGCAACCTCGTCCCAACCTTCGCTCCCCCAATCACTTCCTTCTACATGGTCATCGCTCACTCATTGGGCCATGCGATTTTTCACCAAGCACCTTGCTCCACATCACCCCTGCACATACGCTATCAGAATTTCACCTACAAAGCTCACATTGGTGACAGACAAAGACCATTCTTGGCATTGAGGCATCAGGATGGACTCGTAGAAGTCATTAGCACCGTCTGAGAATAGTTATGGTTGTTAGGCCCAGTCCTAATCCCAATGAAGACAGTTATTGAATATTGTGGGCAGCAGTGGAGACCTCGTCTCATCCCATAAAGGGAAAATGTTTCATATAGCATCCATGAAGGCACACTTACGATCCGAATCTTCCTTATGGGCAATTTTTCCTATAAAGCACATAACTATGTCTGGCTCACATCTGACATAATGAGGTCTGCACAACCTGACAGAGCGGGCACCGACTGAAGGCTTTGAAGGCAATGATCTGATCACATTCCTGGTGGTTGCAACATTTTAGTATATATAGGTAGTTTTGATACTTTTTTAAGGTCGATGGCTAAGCTAGACTCCCGTATTGTAAAATTTTGATGAAGCTTCTGGTTTTCTGGTTATGTAACAGGATTTGAGACTTCTTGTTTAATCTAAGTTAGCTTTCTTATTCCATCTTATTTTCCTCTAATACTGAGAGAGTTCATGAATGACTAATTCAAATGAATTGTTGTGACTGTATTATGATGAATGTTTGATTGTAATGATGTTATGATTTCTTTCAGTTTCCTTGAAATTTGAATCCAAGAGGATCTTGTGTTTAAGTTTTTCTTCCTTAGGATGTTGGAAGACCTGATGTTCACGACAGACCTCTACATTTTTCTCACCAAAGTATTCCTCCTACTCACCCTTAATCCAACTTAATGACTGAAGATGAATCAAGAACTCACCTGCTTATGCATGTTGGTCCAATTTTCTGAGTTAGAATGATATCATCTTGAGTCTGCGCCCATTCAACCCCCCTTAAATTTATTCATTGTG
The DNA here is from genome assembly GCA_010110895.2 of Picea sitchensis. Taxonomy (NCBI): domain Eukaryota; kingdom Viridiplantae; phylum Streptophyta; class Pinopsida; order Pinales; family Pinaceae; genus Picea; species Picea sitchensis. The sequence goes on along the minus strand of SNQJ01S0214381.1, from coordinate 9,653 downwards.
ACATACAAACTGATGGGTACTGGGCTTACCTCCCCTGCAATTAGGAGGTGACTTCTAGTGCTAACACAATGATCAACATCAAGAAATGTGTCAGTCAAAACCCAACTGCTTGAAGACTGATAGAGATATACTCCAAATTATTTGTAGCAAAAATAGGATCTAGTATTCAGATCTTATCAAGATCCCGATTTCTTGTAATTTTCAGTTTAAACTCGGTATAGGAGGTTGCCTATCCTTCTATTTTGGATCTAATTGTAATATTTTATATATTGGATCATTTTTGGGAGCTAAGGGGGGGCGTTTTGATTTGGAATGTAATAGGAGTCTTATTAATACAAATATTTTCCACAATTGAGATTCTGAGATTTCATTTTCCTAAATTATGTCTTTTCTTGTAATTTATTTTTTATGTTTGCGTTGATCCTTATTCTTCTCATAGATTGATTTGATTTGTGAGTGTTTCAATTCAGTACCACCCCTGCTGCAACTAACTTTGGAGCATATATTTGAACACGCTATTTCCTATGTTTTGTTGAGAGAAAAACAAGACTTGTGTTTGAATATTGTATGCTTAATTTCTGGAAATTAAAATACAATCTAACTGAATTGCATGTCATTTTTCTATTGAAGAGGAAGTCTAGACTTATCATTATTAGATACCTGGCTTACCTATTCAATTTTGTTTCTCCTAGATCTATCATCCATTCACTAAGATTTTTTAAAGGATTTAGTAGATGAAGTCATGCCTCCTTATTTATGACTCTTAGATATTGAAAGGCTCATTGGAACCCTAATAAAAAATCCTTATAAATCAAATCATTTATCATTGTTTGGTTGAAAATGTGATAAGAATTTCTCTTTTGCAGCCAAACAAAATCTCTAGTAACAACAAAAACCATGCACAATCATGTTCCATAAGTGCATCATAATCTTGTCTCCTGATTCCTTGTGAATTGTATTACCCAGTTCACATTTATGGGTGTATATATGGACTCCTATCTACAAGACCTTTCCAATCACTGCTTCCTTTCTCAATTATGAGTTTTGAGCAGAAAGTTATGGTCATTTGAATACTACCCATTTACTCCTTTGACACATTCTTCAACCAGGTGCAATTTTTTTATCTGTGCCTATGAATATTTGCCCCTGTTCCCTTTGATTTTTGACCGGATTTCAACTTGGTTCCTTCATGACCATATTTTGGAGAATCTGGCCAAGTTTCACCTTCATCTGATACAACCTACTGAAGCTTAAGGCCAATTTATCTTTTTAGCCTTGAATGCTATAGGTTCCTTCTATGTCTTCTTGTGCATTTGTAGGTGCCCATATTTTGAATCTAACTCCATGGTTGTATTCAATTGCTCAAGATATTTCTTTAGATTTCTCTTGTGCCTCAATCAGGTTCCGAAGCAGGAAATTATGGATCTCAGAGTGAATTGGAACTCAAAAATTACCCTCCACCACTTGGCATGTAACTCCCTCGTACAGGCTCTGTTTGAGGAACCATTTACACTGTTAGAAAACTCTCTATGAGCTCTATCATTTTAGATCCAGAAATGTATGTCTTGAAAGGACATACAATTTTGTACAAATTGGATTTCTAAAATATGTTTTTTAGGCCTCTGAAAATGGCTTCCAAGAATATGATATGAAAAATAGCCATTTTATGAGCAATTTTTCACTATTTTATTTAAATTATGGTTAACTTATGTTGATTGGGATGTAGACATGGCATATAAATTCCACTTGGCACCTTGGGGTGGTGCCCTATCAGCCTATGGCCACCCTGGCCTAGCTCAACAATCTTTATTTTCTTCTTCCTTCTCTTTCCCCTTTATTCTCCTACCTCTACAACCATTGGTGTGCACATTACTTTATTTTTTGGGCCCACAAGCATTCGTACTCCACGTGATTCCTTTTCATTGGGTCACGAGGATGGGTGGGCCCCATCCCATGCCCATTCTCCCCGATGCATAGATTTGCAAGTTCACTTGATCGAACGATTGGAAATCAGAGGGGGCCGAGAACGATAAACGATCATTGTTGCATTACGCCCCACACTGACCAATTTATTATTAACAAAAGGGGGGTAGTGGTGCAAAAGAAACCCTCAGTTTTTTGGTTGATGACATGTCATCTTTTGGTGAATTTCTCTCCCCCCAACCTATCGATCGTTAACAAAATGGGGTCAGTGTTGCAAAAGAAGCCATCAGTTTTTTTATCAATGACGTGTCATCTTCTGGTGAATTGCACCCCCCATTTGGTGGTTTCCAAAACAACGAGGGGACCCCCCGTGACATGGTTCTGCAAGTTCGACTCATGGTATCGTCAAACAAGTGAGCACTCGTCCCTGCGGTACCATCTCACCTGCCACCTACTACTTGTCATTTCGGCTGTGGCAGTACATGTCACATCTTTGCCACATCAGTTGACACATGGCCCCCACATCATGCTAATGTCATCGTACAGAAAATTAGTCAATTTTTTCCCAAAAATGCCCAAAATACATAATTTCAAATTTTCTTTTTTGCACCGCCATTGGAGCTTTGTATTTAGCTTCATATGGTCAATTTCAGCCCAGTGCATAAGAATTCGACCCCTGCCCTTGAAATTCAACTCATCCATATCAAATTTCTCCATAATTTCATTACAAAAATTGGGGCCTTTGCTCAATTTCGCCCAATTTTAACATGGCTGCCATGTTCACTCTGTAATTTCCAAATTTGGCCATCTACATGCCCGAATTTTCCCCAATTAGAGATTGAAATTGCTCATTTTTAATTCCTGGGCTCGATTCTTTCAAATTAGCTGTGAAAATTTCCCCGATTTCACTGTAGTAATTTTATCAAACAAATTGCATACATTCTCTACAAATTAAAATTTTGCAATATTCCACTTCAACACTTTGTTAACTTGACCCATGTAGGCTCAGTGTCGAAACAAGATCTCTAATACCACTTTGTAGCATCCCGAGCCGCCAAGATGTGATATGCCACATAAAAATTCTAACTTTGATACCATTAATTATTAATAATTCTCTAGTTATGATCATAAATGCATTCCTAACAACGTATAGATTCTAAGTGTAATTATAACAGAGAAAAATACAAAAAAATTAAAGCAATTATACATACATTAATTAAATAAAATACACATAAGGCACTTATCTTTGTAAAAAGTCACCAATTGCTTGCAAACCTCAAACTTTCCTCCTATCCATAGACTTCGTTTCTCATAAACTCTTAGTAGCAGGTCACCAACGATCTGGGGCTAAAACTCCACGAGGTAAAAGGAATCCCAAGCCAGGCTAAGGTCTTTCATATAATAGAAAAACTCTTACTGAGGTGCCATTTATAGCCACCATCCTACAACCTCTCATTCCCTACATGCCTATCCCACCTAGGAATTGTGCCCCTTCTCTGCTCAACAATCTTTCAATTGCCCCACTTCCCTTTCTGGGCTTCAGCGACAAGCCAGACAGGAAGTCTCACAACTCTGTAGTTGCAATCTGGCACCCAGGGAACAAATCCCAACAATGCTTTCAGCTGGTGAGAATGTTCACAGGGATGAAAACCTGTTTCTTCAATAGCACATGGGCCTGACAATCTGTTTATTCAATAGCACATGGGACCACCAACCCACCTCTTCAGCTCAAAATACCTAGGTTGTTAGTTGAAAGTATCTCCAAAGTGAAAGTATGGATGGTGATGGATGCAGAGGGTTCGTATGACAAGAGTGAGTGAGTGAATAATGCGTGAATGATTAGGAAAAATGTACTAAATTCCCCAAATATATGTGCATGTTCCCAAATTAACACTTGTCATGTTGGGAACTACCTTGGGCCCACTTTCCCCTGCACTTGGGTGATACTCCCCCCCTCATTAGGAACTTAGGATATATATTTACATCCATAAATTAGAATTTACAGAATATTAATATAATAATCCCTTGGGCTTAAGCCCGCTTAGCTTAGCCCCTTTCTTAGACTCTTATCCCCCCTTTCCCTTTCTAGTAGAGTTTATTCCCCCATACTCATTTCATTTGGTTGGTATGCAACAATGATGTAATTATATTAATATCTAAGTGTGATTACATTTTACAAAGATAGGCTCACTGTCCTTTTAACATTCTATCTCTTCAACCTAATAACCACAGAGGCACTGTGGCCTCAAAATACATATATAAAGGAACTTTGGCACAAAATGTCTTGGCTCACCTACCTATATGAACATTACAATTGGGGTTCGAACTAGGGGTATTACAGTAGGTCCTCCACCTCCAAATTGTATCTGTCCACAATCAATGCAATGACTCAAGATGGTTACGCTTCGCCAAGATCATATCCATAAATCCCACAGGCCTTCAATTGACTTATATGGAAAAGAAGATCGTGAGCCCTCATGTGGGTCGAGATATTTAATTTATAGGTGACGTCACCAATTGTTAGGAACCAAATATCAAAATAGCATAAAAAACCTTAGAATAAGTATTTCACGCCTTGACAAAGAGATAAATTCAAATAACAAGCCTCTTCGAGGGGGCATCCTCCTTATACATTCCATGAATTCACAAATAAAAGATAATTCCAAATGAAAAGGTCTCCTTGGTATATATAGGAGACTAGGAGGTACAATTACAACTAATGGATCCAGTCTGACATAAATAAAATAACAATACTAATGTAATATGCCCCAATTAATGGGTAATGTGCCACGATTTAGGGCTTAACATTCCCTCCTCTTCAGACAAGTGTTGTCTTTAATGATTGAATAGTTATGGATGCTTCTATATAAAAGTCTCATCTTCCCACGTGGAATCTTCAGTAGGTAGTTTCTTCCACTGAATGAGATACTCTGAAATTGATCTATGACTCTGCTGGAAAATTCTTGTGTCAATGATAGATTTAGGCTCCAATATGATTTTTCCTTTTCGTCAAGTTCTGGCAATATATTTTGAACTGGGATCTTGTCACCTATAACCTTCTTTTAAGCATAAAATGTGGAAAACTGGGTGTACTTACAAAGATGTAGGGAACTCCAATTTGTATGCCACAGTACCTGTTATCACTCAGAGAAACTCCTTAGGGTTGTAAACTAAGGATGCTTGGTAACTTAAAAATAATGTGTAGGTATGCTTGGAACAATGGGATCCTCAATGATTAATGTAATAGACAACTCATCATACATTGAAAAGAAATAGTGCTTTCAGGAAACAATAATCAGATCAAGTAAATTTGAAAGGAGGGGATGAAGAACACTAATCTTGATTGCCAAATACAACTGGATGTAGGGCTTAATACAAGATAGAAAGAAATCCTTCACTTCAATGACAGTCTTCATAAGCTACGATAAACTGAAATAAAGCATAGAAAAGGAAACATGAATATTTCTGATATTGAAAGTGAAAGGAGACTGAAATTTTATTATGCAATAAGAGTCTATACATTAGCACAAATTGTATTCCCAGTTTGAACCCTTGTCTCTTAGAAAAGATAGGCATTTATAGCCTTTTACAATCAATTTTTAAGATCCTGAAAACTTGGATCTGTATCTAAAAATAGCAAATCAAATTAACTAAGACAATTGATAACAAAGACTAGTGGCTAGGATAGCATTTGAACTGTCTTCTATATCAAAATTTGACATCTGTGCTTCATCAGCTTCTGGAATTTGTTGTGTCATGAAAAAGGTAAAGGCACCTGTCTTTGTAGCTGGATTTCTTCAATTACTCATAGTCGAAACTTTAGGAGACCGATTTAGCATGTGGTTTTCAAAATCTCCACGAATCTCTGATACTGAGTATTTTCTGACTAAGTAGTTAATCCTTTAATGCTCTAGAACCTCTTTAAATCCTTTGAAAATCACCCTACTCCATCTTTAGCTTTCAAAAATTCTTTTTGTTCTTTCACCAGCTAACTCGCCTTATGATTCGCTGGTTAGCTGGTGAAAGCTCTGCCTTTCACTAGCTAACTGGTTGTAATTTTACCCTTTGCACTAGTGAAATCTCTGTTTTGGCCAAAAAGGAACTTTCACCTCCAAAACTATTGTTTTATCAAAAATTCAACGTGTCTTTGCTTTATCTCCTTGCATATTCACAGCAACCTAGGCTAGCACTTGTAGATCTGGGTGTGACTTCTGTTTCTACTTCAATTTTCTTATCTTCCTCTTAAGGCATTTTGCTAACCACCATAGACTGTTATAATCTTTGGTGATTTTCTTCTTTCTCTTCTTTTCCTTGACACTTTCATGAGCCAACCTTTCAAATGCAACATTTGTTTCTGTGAAATTATCAGACAGTGTTTTGTACCTCTCCTTAATTACTCTTTCTAAAACCTCCTATTGAGCAATCACTTCTTTAAGTTGCTTGATTTTCTGTGATTTCTTTGACTTTATGCTCTTTGATGTTTCACCTTCATAAGTGTGAGTAAAAATCTCACAATCCTGTGCAAATTCCATGGAGTGTTCAGGGATTTTAATGGCTGGACTTTCATCTTCTTGCTCTGGCTCTGTTTCTGAGTCTATGTATGGTAGATTCATGATATTTGTCTTCTTTTATGTATGTTGCTCTGAAGTGGTATCAAAATCTAACCTTTTCTTTGACCTGTGAGACTTTATGCCAGAAATTCTATCTTTTGGTGGTCCTGGGAGAGTTCTCCTCTTCCTCGAGCTACTCTGAGGAGTTAGTTGCCTTTTTCCATCTCTCTTCTGCTCATTCATGGGCTGAGTTTGGGTTTCAAAGCCTTTCCAAAAAAGAAAATGTTTCCAAGTCCTTCCCCTTTGTCTTAGTTCCTCCAAAATTATCAATTTGATTAGGCCAAAATGACAAAGAGTGTTTTTCATACTTAGAGGTTTAGCCCTAATCTTTTTGCAAACTTTAGTTAATATTTTGTGAAAGAAGAAAGGTAAATTTAGGAGAGTTTTCCCTGTAAAATGGTCTAAGAGCTTGAAATGGTATAGCATCAGCTTGTCATACCTCCCTTATGAGGTTATATAGAGTTGGATGCCCTTGAATAGGTCCTGCCATTCATCCTCCAAATGAGAAACTGACATGCTTTTCTTCCATGCAACATTTTTGAATTCTTCCTTAAGATATGCTCTAAAATTTAGATTCTTGGTTGCTGTCATTTTGAACCAACTCTGGCCTGATCTAGGTAAGTTGGTCGCTGTAGCAATGGAGGCTTCATCAACTATAATTTCTAAAGACCCGACACAGGATTTATTTCCATCGTATGATTTAGAAAACACTTCAGCTGTTGTTTGGTGGCATCCATCCTGTAATTTCTCAACATATCCCATGCAGCATGCGTCTGAGAAGTGTTTTTGTACCTCTGGATGTGCTTGTAAAAAGGACAGACTATCTAATTATTTCCTTAACAATGAACCGCTTCGTTTCCTTGCCATTTTGCAACTCGAACCCCAAACAATTTTGCAAACAAAAACACTTTAATTTGTTGTTTGAGCCAAGGTTTGGCGCTGGTGAAAACTCTCGGCGTTGTTTTTTCAAAAATGAAACCATAACATATGCCTATGGATAATGCGTGTTGGGGATATGAAGTGTCGATTTGATGTCACCAGCTGAGTAGTACCGCTCCTTTACCTGTGATGATGAATTTGAAATCGTCATCCTCAGCACCATTATCTTGTGAAGCATGCATTCACGAACATGATCTTCTTTGAAATCCGATTTAGACGTGCAAAACCGAATCTTCATCATTATCCGCTTTCACCAGCGCCTTATAGTGATTACGTGACATGTTTTGAGCATGTAATCTTTTGATTTTTGAAAACGTGGAGAAAACACATGTGTTCTGCGCTTTCACCAGCTAACGGTCTGTGGGAAAATGCTCCTTAACTGTTGAAAATCCCCGCTTTCACCAGCTAATCATCAACTTTGAAACATGCATTAGCTGTTGAAAGTCTTTTCATGAAATTTTAAAGAAAAGACCCCTATGGATCGACTTATTTCTAAGATATGAATTAAAAACCTAAGATTTTCCATTAGGAGAAATAAAAACAAAATGGAGAAAACTACCAATAACCATGCTATCAACCACAAAATGAAACCATAGTGAATGATTCATTTTGGGAGCTAACAGTACCAATATTTTTCAACACCTTATAAGGGCCATAGTACTTCGGTGATAATTTATTATCCTTCTTAGATTGCTTGAGGGACATCTGTTTGTATGGTTGTAGTCTTAAAAATACCCAATCCCTTACTTAAAAACTTCTTTCACTACGATGTGGATTTGCATGTTGTTTCATGTGATTCTATGTCATGGTTAGGTTGTCCTTTAAGATTTGGAGAACTTTCTGTTGATGCTCAATGTGATCTTACACTTCTTGAACCTTAGATTTTTCTTTTAGAGAAGAAGTGATGGATGGTGGGTGATATCCAGAAAGCGCCATAAATGGTGTCATTTTTGTTGCAATATGAAAGGCAGTGTTATACCACCATTCTTCCAAGGGTAACCACTTGAACCATTGTGTTTTTTTATCAGAGACAAAGAAACAAAGGTATATTTCCATACATTTGTTCACTATCTTAGTTTGTCCATTAGATTGAGGATGATAAGATGAGATATGAGCCAATTGAGTACCCAAACAAGAAAATAATTATGCCCAAAAATGTCCAGTGAAGATGGGATCTGTGTCACTTACAATAATCTTTGGGCTTCTGTGTAGCTTTTGAACTATCTCCATGAATGTGGTATCAACTGTACTAGCTTTGAAAGTATGAGAGAGTGCACAAAAGTGTGCGTACTTGGTAAGTCTATCAACAATCACCATGATGAGACTCTTTCATTCATACTTCAATAACCCTGTGATGAAATCCATGGAAACTTCCTCCCAACATTGACTTGGAATGGATAATGGTTGTAAAGGACCCGAGGTCTTAATTGTTTCCACCTTATTTTGTTGCAAACCAAACATTTAGCCACAAACCTTTGAACATTAGTTTTAAGGCCATCTCAAAAAAAATCCCCCTTGACCCTGTGATAGGTTTTCAAAAATCCCGAGTGCCCTCATACTGGAGAGGTGTGCAATTCCAAAAGTACCTTTTTTTTTATTTGGGATTTATTACATAAATATAAGCAATCTTTGTTCCATATTGAATCATTTTTCCATGTAAATGTATCGAATTCACTGGAATCCTGCTGCAACTTTTGAATGAGAGTCCACACTTCTTCATCATTCTTCCATTCGTCCCTTGCTTCTATTATCAGGTTGGATGATAGATATAGCATAGAGAAATGCCTCAACATATTCATCCTTTCTAGATAGTACATCTACCACAACATTTTGCTTCCTTTTTTTTGTAGATGATTTCAAAGTCATAACCCAACATCTTGGTCACCCATTTTTTTTGCTCTTCTGAAGATAGTCTTTGTTCCAAGAAGTATTTAAGATGGTCATGATCTATTTTGAACTTGAAGTTCCTACCTATTAGGTAAAGGCGCCATTGCTTCAATGCATGTAGTATCGCCATCATTTCCTCTCATAAATGGGTTTGTGTAAGTCCTTTCCCCTGAGTGGCCAACTTTCAAAAGCAAGGGGCCTTTTGCTGATACTGAGAGGGGGATGAATCAGTATCAAGTACAATTTAAAAAACTTTTTCAACTTATACTTAAACCATTCAATTATATCCAATGA
>SNQJ01S0214379.1:0-15652 GCA_010110895.2 Picea sitchensis | reverse complement strand
GTCACGACTATGTTGCAAGTTTGTTTCGTCATGTTCTTTGTTTCTTTTCATTTTGCTCTACATAATTGATGTGTATCACTGTAATTTAGTACGACCACTACTATGGTGAAAGGTTTGCATCTTTTCCTGTAATTGTCTCTTGTATTTTCTCTGCACCAGCTATTAGCGGGTGTAAGACCAATTTACACTTACAGAATTTTATGTTTATTTACACTAGGTCAATTATGTCTATGTTAATTGTTTCTTCTGTATATACGTGATTTTTCCACTGACAGGAACTTCGCATCATCTACAGCTTAATGTTTTCTCCCATCTCACGTTATTTTATTGGAAACAACACAGTTACAGGAAAGGGCCTTCATTTTGCATCATTATTTCGTTCTTTCATGAAAAAGTTTCTCTTTAGTTCGTCCTAATTGGAACAGCAAAATTATCTCTTTAAAAACCATTTCCATACTGGAACTATTACTCAATGACCGTTCCCGCAGCAACTCAACCCAATATTCAACCCGGATTATCTAGCCAAATACATATCGCTTTAAATATCTTAGACACGATCCTTAAAACCGCGAACACCCGGGACGAATCGTGGGCAGCCATTGAGCGTGACATAACTGCTCAAGAGCAGTTGGAAGCTAGACGACGAGAACGTAGAAATCTGCTCTAGTTTCTCTTACCGAAGGTTAGTATAATGTTGTATCAACCTTTTGTATACTTTCGGATGCCTTGACACTGTACTTTAAGCCTTAGTACAGACTCAGGAACAACAGCGCCTATGTGTTGGGCTTGTGTGCCAATTATTTTCCCTCTGTGAAATGTTAGGTAGCGCCTCTTACACTGCATCTGTGTGCAGGTTTGGGTAGCATTACAAAAACGTAGTTCCTTCAATCCTTGAACATGTGCAGAGTAATTTATGGTTTTTCATGATGAAAAAAACGTTTTAATCAAGAGCCTTGACTGCACAATAGGTAGTGCCTTCTACCAATGAGGAAGCTAGAACTTAGAAAAAACCCAAAACCCAAATAGTTAAGCGCTTACAAGCTTGTATAGATGGAAGAGATAATATTTTCATATTGGTTAACCCTCCCAAAAAGATGCATCCTCAAAAATGGGACTTACCCTTACCATCTATTTTGTCATTTTGACAATTAACCTCATACTCTTTCTGGTAGAAAGAGGATCTTCAATTGACACAGCAGACTTCTTCTTCTTAGCATTGACAGGCTTCTTTGGTGTAGTTATGCTCTCCTTAGCTGTTGGTTTGTCATATTCAATGGCAACTTCAACCAACACTTGTAGATTTCTTTGGGCTACCTCATCTTGAAAATGCTTCAGCTCTGCCTTTAGCTTCTTGTTCTTAGATTGGAAGCCTGTGTTCTGCCTGTAGAGATTCCTTAGTTGTATATGAAGGGGTTGGGCCCTCCTTGCTGCAAATCTTGCCAAGTCAAGGGTGTGACTGTGACCATCCATGAGTTCTTTCATCTTAGCCAAGTTGACCTTATCTTCTGCTTTAAGATGAGCTATTTATTTTCTTGCATCTCTAAGTTGCTTGATAAGACTTTTGTAGGTCTGACTTTCAGGAGGAACAGTGGCATGTACAGTCTCACTAGGAGTTTTCTCAGACTCCTCTTCCTCCTGCATGGGAAGTGAATTGTCTACCTCATCAGCTTCCTTGATGAATTTACTTTTATTCTTCTTTCTTAGCACAAGGGTTTCTTGTTTCCCTTCAGTAGGCTAAGAAATACCTTTACCCTTCTTCCTTTGAATAAGGGTTTCTAATTTTTCCTCCACAAGATTTTCAATGCTCTTACCCTTCTTATTTTGAATAGGGGGCTCAGGTAAGGACTACTCTTTGAAAACCTCCTTAGGAATTGATGACCTTATGAAAGGTCTTTTACCTTTGATTTCAGCAGTTGGAGCAGAAGAGGGAAAGAGGAGCTTCTTCCCTTTATTGGATGCAGCTTTTGTAGAAGAAGGCACCTCCTCTAACCCTAGTGGAGGAGGTGGTGAAAAATATATATCTGGAGAAGGAAAAACTTCCTCCTTAGCCTCTATGACCTACTTGCTGATCTCTGGAACTTGAATAGGGGTTCTTTCCTTTCTCTTCCTACTGGTCCCTTCTTTAGAAGTACTGGTGGGTGACAAAGGACTTTCCTTCTATGATTGAGGAGTTGGTGCTAGATCCAACTTGAAATGAGAGGTAACCACAAAATGTTTCCATGAAATCTCTTTCTTACCCAATTCCTCAGAGACTAGCATTCTGATTAATCCAGAGTGGAAAAGGCTAGAATCCACATCCTTAGATTTGGCTTGAACCCTATATGACATTTTACCTATGCTTCTTAACAGGTAATAGGGATAATTCATCTCAACCTTACTAGTAAAATGTAGCAACAGCCTTATGTGGTAATGGTACAATGTGTTAAATCTCCCTTCACAAGTAAAATATCTATGTATGATCTTCAATAATCTGTCAAACTGTTCAACCAATTGACTTATTGGCATACTCTTTGATAATTCATTGGCTTGATATTTAGGTTTAAAAAGATCCTTAGTAAAGGTTGAACTCAAAACCATGGCCTTGAACCACTTTTCACCTATAATGGGGGTCCCTATTGCAGTTGAGATAGAGGCTTCAGTTACCTCAAATTCCAAATCCCCAACCTTGGTTTTCCTACCATCAAAATGTAATGCAAACTCTTTTGCTACCTCTGGGTGGCCTCTCTACATGTTCTAATAGAAATATAGGCACCCTACTCTCTGAAAGGTCTCTCTTTCCATGGACTCTGTATCAAAAATACACATGTCCACCAGTTATATCCTAACTATCTTGCCTCCTTTGTGTGCCTTCTTCGATTTCGGGGTCTCCATGACTCAGAATGAGGACTCTTGAAAGGCTTAAGGGGTGGTAATGGTTAGGAAGTCTTTGAATGGGGTTTCAAATATACAAGGCTGACCCTATGCAACTGAGTAAAATGTTTGATTACGAGATGAAAAGAGGTAGAGGAAGAAGCGAGAGATTAAGCAGCGCCTCTGGGTAGCACAACACATACGCAGAGGATAGACTAGTCAAGAGTTTACAACTTCAATGGATAAGGTAGGCAACAGTAATCCCACTCATATACGGGACATGAGTTTTACAGGTATGAAAAAGAGAGGAGGTGAAGCTATCATACAAATATGGATCCTTTACCACTGTGTAAACTTAGCAAACTAAAACCCAAGCACAGACTTCCTGTAAAAATTTAATATGCAGAGGAGGCAACACAGGATACATGTTGAGGAGACACCTGTTGAGATCTCCAATGCAATCTTAGGATGAAATTTGAGAGAACTTTAGCCTTGGAATCTTTCTCAGCATTGGATTTGGTTGACATGCGGTTGCCTGATCATAACTTACGAATTTGCACAGTGCAATACTGTTGAGTCTTTCAAATTAGAAACCGTTACCAAAACTCATAAATGCAATATCTTTGAAGGCATATTTAACTGAATTCTGGCACTAAAAACAAGGGACATGACATCAGTCATGGAAATCATGGCTCGGGGTGGAAGTGTGATGAATGTGATAGGCACTACGGAACTGCCTGACGAGTAAGCAACACATCCACTTCAAAATGTGATTAGAAAGGTAAGCGAGGACATTGAGGTATGCCTATGAGGTCATGAGTGAGGAGAGAGGAGTGTCACACCAATCTAGTCATGGGAGGGATCGAACTAGGGACAAATCATGAAGTGGACCAAAATAAAACATGATCTAGAAATGGTTTAAGGATCAAAAATCAATTTGAGGATCAAATTAGAGCTAAGACTCAAAAAGTTTAATCGTCCAAGGGGTCCTACCAATCATAAATTTTAAAGGGATGAGACCTTAAAAGAAAAAATTAAAATCTAAGGCTTAAAAAGGGATTGCAAACAAACTAAAATGACCCAAGGCAATTTAGTGTGATAACACCAACAACAAGCGTTTGTTAATTTGAAGCATCGCTTGTGCTCAGCCCCAGTAATTTCACTATCGGACCTGCAGCACCCCTTTGAGATAGAGATAGATGCTTCAGGCTATGTTGTGGGCATCATTCTCCCTCAGCACGGCCACCCAGTGGCCTATCATAGTGAGACACTATCAGATGTTATCTGTAAGTACCCTACTTACGACAAATAAATGTACTCAATTGTGCAATCCAGCCACCAGTGGAGACATTACATTCTTGGGAAGGAGAAAGTCATCCACACTGATCATAAGCCATTTTAGTTCATGCATACACAAGGAAAATTGTAGAATGACCACTATTAGAAGTGTTCCACATACTTGCAGCATTTCCACCTCAACATCAAGTATAAAATAGGAATTACCAACTATGTTGTTGATTTCCTCAGCAGACCGCCAATCGCGGCACTCACCACGGTGCTAGACTCTTGCTTCCATGAGAACTCTGGATGTCCCCAACTCTATGAGACAGAGTCAGACATCACCACCATCTACCAAATTTTGGGCGCAAACACATTTTTCACTAATTTACATCTTCAATACGGGTTGTTATGTCGTCTGGGACATATATGCATTCCATCAAGCAAGCAAGCGATGTTGATATGGGAATCCCAAAAAATTTGGGTGGCAGGACAATTCGGCGTCGAAAAGACAGTGGCAATGCTGCAGGAATATTTCTACTGATCGAAACTTCGACAAGAGGTCAACAAGTATCTCAGCTCCTGCACTACCTGCGTTATTTCCAAACCGACCACTAAGAAATAGGTCTTGTACACCCCTCTTCCTACTCCTAACAGTCCATGGGAATCCATCTCAATGGACTACATGACAGGCCTCCCATCCACCAAGCAGAGAAATGACTATTTTTATGGTTGTTGATCGCTTTTCTAAGATGGCGATTATGGCAGCCTACAAGTATAGCATCACAGCAGAGGCCACTGCCAAGCTCTTCTTTGAACAAGTATGGGTACATTTTTTATTCCCACAAACCATTATCTCATATCAAGAAGTCAATTTCTCAACACATTCTAGTCGAGCCTCTGGTCACTGATGGACACCAAGCTCACCAAATCCACAGCCTTCCAACCCCAGACAGATGGCCAAACCAAGGTCGTAAATCAAATGATCGTGCATATCCTATGCATGTATAATTCCAAGAACCCACGCACATGGGATGAGAGCCTTCCCAATGTTTAGCATAGCTACAACCAATCCCTACATAGCTCAACCAACCACAACCCCTTGCAGGTGGGGTTGGGATTCCAACCATTGGGTCTCATAGATATTGCACTAACCCTTGTGGTCACCTAGGCCGACTCATCTCTTGTTCCAACTGAAGCTGAAAAATCCACCTGGTTCATTGGGCGGATCCATCTTATCCACCAATAGGTTCAGGATATCCTACAGAAGTCCAATGATAAGTACAAGCAATGCCATGATCAACATCGGGTCCCACATAAGTTTCAAGTGGGCGACAAAGTTTGGTTGTACTTGCAGAAAGAACGCCTTACAGGGCCCCATCGGCATATTCTCCCACTCTATTATGGGTCATACACCATCACCAAGGTTGTGGGTCATAATGCTTTTGAGCTCAACATTCCTCCTTTCCTTGGCCTATACCCAGTGTTCAACATGGATCCCCTTCTACCTTATTTCCCACCATTATTGGACACCTCAGAGATAGAAGAATAGCTAACACCAAAAGAGATCAACCCCAACTGGATACAATAGGAATCCAATGATCATATTGTGGAAAAACAGGTCAAGGGCACTTGCCAGCAAAGGATCCATCTTTATCGAGTTGTCAAAGTAGGGCATCTCCTACACCAAGGCAAGTGGCTCATCTGGGGCCAAATTCAGCAGAAATTTCCTCATCTGATGGGTTAAATCAATGAAATGGAAACCATTTCTTCTTAAGGGGGTAGGATTGATCCACATGGATTTCGGTGGCCTCCCACCTATTCCAACTGGCTCATTTTAGCAGTTTTCTAGTTTGGCAGTTTTTTCCTAGTTTTCGGGTCCCTCACTTCTGGGGCCGTTTTGAGGCCCTAAACAACGTTTTTAGGGATCGCCATAGTTATATTGTAGACAAAGTCAAAGTCTAATGGAAATCTCCAACGGGTTATTGTACGCCTAAAACGGAGATCGTATGCAAAAGTTACGACCCCAGGGCCCACATGACTTTTGGCGCTTCATCTCCTAGTGTTAGGTTTTTGGATGTCTATGATTTTTGACATTCTTATTTATTGTAAAAAGGCCTTCAGAGCCTCATTGAAATCATCTTATTGAAAATGAGAACAGTCATCACATCTCTTCTTAGATATAAGACTCCACCATTCTATCAAGCTTGTTTTATGCTGCATTTTACAGTTTCAGTTTATTTCCTTATTGAATAGAAACCGGTTTTACTATATATATGGTATCCTGTGTTAATCATCTTTTGATAATAATCTATATTCATTTTTTTCTTCTCATAAAATCTGGATTATCCTCTGACCAAATCATGCCAAGTGTCAAGTAGCAACTTCATAACCACCAAACCCTAGCCCCTCTATGACGTCAAGCCTTAAGAAAGTGACATTTTTCCTCCTTCAAGCAAAATGTTTCGGTGATAGGGGATAGGTTAGGTCCTCCATGATATCTTGTAATCCTCTAAAGGCATGTCTCCATGATCTGACATGTGGTCCCTTGGCATCCAACCTGTGGGATTGAATCCCCATCTCCAAAACTACCCACCAACTAGGTCCTGCAAAGACAAATGGATACACCATCCAAGGATCTCAAGTAAAAGCATAATGATGAGTAATTAAAATAAATAAAATATTCATTCAAGCAAGTACATCCAAACCACCTCATAAAAATAAACTAATGCTCAAATACCCTATGCAATTTACCAAGTTTGAGTATGGGAGGGTTGACAAAACAACCTATTGGGTGAAACGTCCCTCAAGTTTAGGGGTGTTTCTCGAGGGGACCTCCTTCTAATTCATGTGGATTATGTTTCATTGATGAAGGGAAAACAATTTGAGCATGGGGTTAGTGACATACAAGGGGTTGTAGTGTCTTACTTATGGGCACCATTGTAGAGGGTGTATTGCACTTTCGTTTTCAATGCATCCTTTTTCCAAGCCCATTCATTGCCATTAATTAATTAATATTCCAAAAACCTTGGGTACTCCCTATTGGTGAATCAATTAGCTTGGGGGATATACGAAAAGGCCACTTGAAGATAGAGGTACAGAGAGTTCCATATGCAAGGAAATAAATGGACACTGCATGAGTGTACACACCTTAACAAGTGGGGACATTTATATAATGTTAATTTTCTTTTGCAGGTCTTTTATTTTTAGGAGAATCTTTTCATTTCTATCAATACCTCTTTGGGAGAGAATATAGAAGATTCATAATCAAGATTTTATCTTTTTCCATCCATAATACTTTGTGCCTTCATCCCCTTCTTCCCATGAAGTGAGGGACAACCCCTTCTTGGGTCAATACACCCAAAAAACCCAAACGGTGAGGAGATGAGGGGATGAAGTGTGGAAAGTGGAAAGTATGGTATGGAATGACACGATGACTTGTCAAAAGGACCTCCCATTAGCATACCTATCTTAATAGATGACTTACTAGGGTTCAATGTCAACCACAAAGGTGAAACAGGGAAAAGAGAATAGTGTCCAAGCAAATGTCACATAATCAAAAGGAGTACTAATAGATGTAACAAAATGAAATGCCTCAAATATTGAAATGAAACTCACCAAAATACCTGACTTGTACCTCATGGAGCAAGACCCAGTGTCTTTCGGAAGCCAACTGATGTGGTGGATACCGTCATGATCAACCTGGAGTTGTGGTGGTGAGGTGGGTCTCCATCTATGCAAGTGGAAACTATTGGTCAAGTTGTCTCTCGATACTCCATGTCTGCAACCTGAGGGCCTCAAGACATCATCTCCTTAGTTATCCCACAAAATGGGGATAACATATGGCTCCTTCTTGGGGACAAGTGCTCACCGTAGAGTGCATGAGAACCGCAACATCTCCTGGTAGACATGTCCCTACACTAAAAAAAAACACTATAAAATATAAGGTGGTTCTATCACCCTTCGTCAATATATATCAAAATAAAAAATGAAAACTAATCTAAAAAATAAAATTTTAGCATTTTTTCAAAAATTTCTAAACTAAGCGTGAAATCAATATGTAAGTAGAGAAAAATGAAATATGAAATGCATCTAAACTAACATGAGAAATCAAGATGAAAATGAAAGGAAATCAAGATGACCTACCTACTTATCTAGGGCTTGGGGCCTGAAGAAGGCAAGTGACCTGAACACAAGGCCGGAGAAGAAATCCATCCACTGGTAATGGAATCTTTCTCCCATCCAAAGTTGTCCAATAATACTTTTCTTTATCATACTTCCTGAAAATGTAAGGGACAAGCCATGATCTATCATCCTTATGGTCATATATGGGCTTTCCCTTCTTCTTGTACCACATGAATGCAAGACTTCCTTCATTGTAATTGATTTAAGATATATTCTCAATGTATGGATAAGAAGGAGGTTCTGCATTGACTTCCCTTTTGATGGCTTCTTTGCATTCTTTATCTTCTTTCTTCAATATTTGGATACACCCTAGCTCTTTCCCATGTAACTTTGAAAGTTTTTCTTTGTATTCATTTTTCCTTGGGAGGAGCATGTCTATGGAGTCCTTCTATATAAAAGGTAGGTCATGTGGATTGTACTCAATGGTTTCTAGGACTTCATTAAAATCATCATCACTCGTATAGTCAGGACCATTGGGAGCAGTCACAAGCTTGTCGGATCACTCTCAACTGTATGATACCTCAGAAGTTCCATCTCCCATGGGAATGTGTGAATAGGTGAGGACCATGCTAAGGAAACCCCTATGAGGAAACATCCATGACCCCAACCAATGTGGCCACTTGGAGCAGTTTATTAATTCAAAAGAAAAAGATTACAGAGAGATTTTACAAGGGAGTTTCTTACAACAGATCATCGACAAATGACCCTCCATGCTCCTTAAATATAGATCATGGACCAATCGGGTGTTAAGCCATGGATCAATGGTTTTTAATATCGAGGATAATATGAACCGTCAGATCACTCAATGTCGATAACATATCGTGATCGTCGAATTTCCTAACTACAAATGCATACTAATGCATACTAAAGAAACACACTAAGAAACAAACTCTCTTAAACATTGTTTGTACACATAAATTAGGGTAAACAAAAAATAAGGGGAAAACAACCCTTATTTTTCCACTTTACACAAGTAATTCATCTTTAATTCAAATTTAAATATTAAAAAATGCATAATAGAAACCTTAAGATGATTTCACCCCTCTAAGGGTGACGTTTTGACCCTTTAAGCAAGATGTTGGAGTGAAAGGTTGAGGTCGTTGGGGATCATAAATATTCCCTCTCATGTGCTATATTCCTTAAGTATCCTCTAATCCAAATGGATTTTGGTGGCCTCCCACCTATTCCAATTGGCTCATTTTGGTAGTTTTCTGGTTTGGCAGGTTTTTCCTAGTTTCCAGGTCCCTGACTTTCGGGGTCGTTTTGAGACCCTAAACAACGTTCTTAGGGATCGCCACACTCAAAATGTTAGTAAAATTTCAATCCGATGGCAACATGTGTATTCCTTGGATAGACCTTTTGAACGGGCTATCGTTCACCTAAAACGGAGATCGTATGCAAACGTTACAATCTCGAGAAGTTGATGTACTAACTTACCCAAACGAGGCTCACATGAATTTTGGCACTTCATCTCCTAGGGTTAGGTTTTTGGATGTCTTGGGTTTTCGACATTCCTTTTTATTGTAAAAATTCCTTCAAAGACTCATTGTAATCATTTCTTGCGAATGAGTATAGTCGTCACATCTCTTCTCAGAGATAAGCCACCACCATTCTAGCAATCTTGTTTTCCGCTGCATTTTACAGTTTCAACTTATTTCCTTATTGAATAGAAACCAGTTTTACTGTATATATTTTATTCTCTGTTAAGAATATTTTGATAATAATTTGTATTCATTTCATTCTTCTCATAAAATCCATATCAATGGTATCAGAGCGGCCTGCTCCATGTCGTTCTTAATGCATGTCCCCAATGAGGTCAGGGTACAAAGAATTGGGTCTCGAGCTTGTTTCTATTGAGGAAAAAAACTCTCGCACACCCAAATGACCTCTCATGGCAGGAGAAAATAAAGACAATGGGACAGGATATCCCTTCAAAATGTTTCTCAAGGAATACCTCATGCAACAGAGAAATGAGATGATAGATAGTTTTGCGCAAATCCTTCGGCGGCTACCAACGGGTGACGCATATTCCTCAAATGGAGGTGCCACCCCCTTCAAGGTAAAAATCAACTTCGATATTCCTATATTTGAAGGTCAAATAGACGCAGATGTTGTAGACAAATGGTTGAATATGCTAGAAGGGTACTTCTCTGTCCATAAATTCTCAAATAGAGAAAAGATCACTTTTGCGCTCCTCAAAGTCATTCCCCATGTCAAGGATTGGTGGGAAACTTTCTATAAGAAAAAGGAAACAGAGGAACCCTCATTATTTACAATCATGGTCACATGGGATTCCTTCAAGGATTTTATTAAAGAACAATACTACCATGTTGGAAGTTATGATGACCTGTAAACAAAATGGACCACATTGCGGAAGGAAATGGACCAAGCAATACCTAAGTTCACAAATATCTTCCATACCTTGCGCACTAATCTAGGTATCAAGGATTCTGAGCGAAATATGGTGCTCAAGTATCGTGGTGGTCTACATAGATACATACAGTCCGAAATGGATTTTTTGGACATCTCAACCTTAGGCGCGATCTACCGATATGCCGTCAAAATCGAGCAAAAGCTCAAACAAAACACGTGGCAATTTGGAACTGGGAACCCCTCATAGCAAAATCCAGGAAAGGGCAGCCCCAACCCATAGAAAAAGGGACAGAGAAAATATGAACAACCTCAGGAAAACCGGTCTAGACCACAAGCAAATAAGGACACCGAAAAGACAAATAAAGATACTGGGAAGTGGTGAGAGTTCTATAAGAGCCCCTAGCATGACACTGTTGATTATCACTCAAAACAATCATTGGGGGATGAGGTGAAATCCTTTGAATCAAATGCGAGTTCCAACTCTGAGTAAGAACAAGAAAGGGGGAGTTGGATCATTGACGCAGAACCCAGTCCTACCGTTTCTACCACCAAGCTCTAGCCCAATGAACCAGATGAGCCAGAGAAAGGCGAGCGTGTTTTTCATTCACAGATGTGGGTGAAAGGTACCCTGTTGCACTTCATTATTGATAGTGGTAGCCAAAATAATCTCATATCAACAAAGGTTGTCAAGTGACTCACCCTGCCAAAAACACCACACCTGCATCCCTACACCATCAGATGGCATCGCCAAGGAAGCAACATCCACGTCAGCCAAAAATGCTTCATGTCATACAACATCAAGCCCTTCAAAGTCGAGGTATTTTGTGATGTTTCCCCTATCGAAGTTCATAATGTTCTTTTGGGCCAACCCTATTTATGGAAATTTCATGATGTATATAAGTCTAGGCCTCACAGTTTTATTATTACTTTGAACACAAATCTGTACACGATACTCGAGGCGGTCACACCTAGTGTTTTTTCCTTGATATTTGCCAAGCAATGGAGGAAGGTCACCTTTCAGATAGGGAAGTTTGTCTTCTTCATGATTCGCTCTAAGAATGAATGAAAGATCGCAGCCACATCCAGGTTCTTCACGTCTGACCTCTCCACATAGCAAAATCAAGTGGGTAAGGTCATGGAATAATACTCAGATATCTTCTCCTCACCTATCGGGGTACCTCTACACTGTCAAGTAAATCACCCCATCGATCTTACCCTCGGCACACCGTTGCCAATAGGACAATCTAATACTGCTCTTTGTTAGAGAATGAGGAGATCAAGGGGAAGATCTAAGAAATTCTCCACAAGGAGCACATCTGTCCCAGCTCATCGCCTTGTGGAAGCCCAATCATGTGGGTACAGAAGAAAAATAATACCTAGCGATTGTGCATTAATTATCGGGCCTTGACTATAATCACAGTCAGAAATTGGTACTTGATTCCTTGAATCAACGACCTCCTTGATCATCTCACAGGGGCCAAATAATTTATTAAGATTGATCTGAAGTTTGGCTAACACCAGGTCTTGATAGAACAGACGGATGTAAGGAAGACGTCCTTCAAGTAAAAGGAAGGTCTTGTTGAATGGTTGGTCATGCCCTTTGGTTTGACAAATGCTCAAAACACTTTCATGAGGATTATGGAAGATATCCTGCAACCATTCACGAATACTTTTTTAGTGGTGTATCTGGATGACATCCTCATTTACAGCAAGAATTGGGCAGAACACTTGCAGCATATTCAACAGGTTCTGCAAAACCTTGCGGCAGCACAAGCTATACACAAACTTGTAAAAATTCTCCTTCGGCATGGACATGGTCCATTACCTAGGCTACATCGTTGATATGCATGGCATACATGTGGATCCAGCCAAGCTTCAAGTCATCTATGATTGGCAAGCCCCAACCACACTCACTGAGCTTCAGAGCCTCTTGGACCTTGCCAATTTCTACCGCAGGTTCATGTTGGGATTCGCCCACATTGTATGGGCCCTTAGCCAAGTAACCAGGGGTGTTGGTAAGGAGAAAGTTGTGTGGGGTCGGTCCAAACAACAAGTGTTCGATTATTTGAAGCAATGCTTATGCTTGGCCTTATTACTTTCACTACCGGACCTGCAACAACCCTTTGAGATAGAGACAGATGCTTCGACTATGTTGTGGGTGTTGTTCTCACTCAATATGGCCACCCTCTGGCCTATCATAGTGAGACACTACTATTTTTTTTCCATAAGTACCCTACTTACAACAAATAAATGTACTCCATTATGCAAGCCTCCCGCCAGTGGAGACATTACATTCTTGGGAAGGAGACAGTCATCCACACTGATCATAAGCCACTGCAGTTCATGCATAAACAAGGAAAATTGCATAATGACTACCATCAGAAGTGGTCCACATACTTGCAGAAATTCCACCTCAACATCAAGTATAAAGCATGAAACACCAACTGCGTCGTTGATTTCCTCAGTAGACCGCTAGTCGCAACACTCATCATGGTGCTAGACTCTTGCAGCTATGAGACCTTTGGATGGCCCCAAATCTATGAGACAGACCCGGACTTCACCACCACCTACCAAATGTTGGGTGCAAACATAGTGGTCACTAATTTCCACCTTTAGGATGGGATGTTGTGTCGTCTGGGCCATATCTTTGTTCCATCAAGCGAGTGAAAGAAGCTAATCTGGCAAGCCCACTACAGTCAGGTGGAAGGACACTTCGACGTCGAAATGATAGTGAAAATGCTACAGAAACATCTCTACTAGTTGAAACTTCGACAGGAGTTCAGCAAGTATATCAGGTCCTACACTTCAAAAACTATTTCCAAACCGAACACTAAGAAACAGGACCTATTCACCCCTCTACCTACTCTTGACAGGCCATGGGAATCCATCTCAATGGACTACATGTAGGGCCTCCCGTCCACCAAGCGAGGAAATGAATGTGTTTTTGTGTTTGTTGATCACTTTTCTAAGAGGTTGTTTCCAACATCTTCTTTGAACGAGTCTAGGTACATTTTTGAATCCCACAAGCCATTGTCTCAGATCGAGACAGACGATTTTTCAGCACATTCTAGTCGAGCCTCTAGTCACTGTTGGACACCAAGCTCACCAAATCCATGGCCTTCCACCTCCAATCAGATGTACAAACCGAGGTCATAAATCGAATGATCGTGCATATCCTGCACATGTATAATTCCAAGCACCTGTGCACATGCAATGAGAGTCTTCCCTATGTTCATCACAGCTACAGTCAATCCCTGCATAGCTCAACCAGACACAACCCCTTTTAGGTGGGGTTGGGATTCCAACCATTGTGTCCCATAGATGTTGCATTACCCCCTGCAGTCACCTTGGTTGACTCATCTCCTACTCCAACTAAAGTTGACAAGGCCACCCAGTTCATTGAGCAAATCTAACACATCCACCAACATGTTCAGGATATCCTACAGAAGTCCAATGAAACGTACAAGCAACTCCATGATCAACATCGAGTGCCACATAAGTTTCAGGTGGGCAAAAAAGTTTGGTTGCACTTGTAGAAATAATGCCTTACAATACCCCTTTGAAATCTTCGCCCACTCCATTATGGGTTGTACACCATCACCAAGGTTGTGGATGATAATTCTTTTGATCTCAACATTTCTCCTTTCCTTGTCATGCACCCATTGTTCAACGTGGATCTCCTTCGACCTTATTTCCAACCATTATTGGACACCTCAGAGATAGAAGAAAAGTTGAAACCAATAGAGCTCAACCCTGAAAGCATAGAGCAAGCATCCAGAGATCATATTGTGTACATACAGGTCAAGGGTGCTCACCATCAAAGGATCCATCTTTATCGAGTTGTCAAAATAGGGCAGCTCCTGCACCAATGCAAGGGGCTCACCAGGGGCCAAATTCAGCAGAATTTTTTGCATCTGATGGGGGAACTCAATGCAATGGAGACCATTTCTTTCTAAGAGGTTATGATTGATCTAGACAGATTTCAGTGGCCTCCCATCTATTCCAACTAGCTCATTTTGGTAGTTTTTTCCTAGTTTTCGGGTCCCTGACTTCTGGGGCTGTTTTGAGGCCCTAAACATCATTTTTAGGGATATCCATAATTAGAACATAGTCGAAGATGGATTCTGAAGGAAAAATGTGTAGTCCTCGGATACACCTTTCCAATGGACCATCATACGCCTAAAATAGTGATCGTATGCAAAAGTTATGACCTCGAGAAGTTGATGTACTAACTTACTCAAACGGGGCCCACATGACTTTTGGCGCTTCATCTCCAAGGGTTAGGTTTTTGGATACCTAGGGTTTTTGACATTCCTTTTTATTGTAAAAAATCCTTCAAATCTTCATTGTAATCATCTTCTTGCGAATGACCGCATCCGACACATCTCTTCTTAGAGATAAGCCACCACCATTCTAGCAATCTTGTTTTCCACTGCATTTTACAGTTTCAGCTTATTTCCTTATTGAATACAAACCATTTTTACTGTATATATGTTATTCTTTGTTAAGCATCTTTTGATAATAATCAGTATTAATTTTGTTCTTCTCATAAAATTCGGATCAGTGGTATCAGAGCAGTCTGCTCCTTTTCATTCTTAATGCATGTCCCCAATGAGGTCAGGGTACAAAGAATTGGGTCTCGAGCTTGTTTCTCTTGAGGAAAAAATCTCTTGCATGCCCAAACGACCTCTCATAGAGGGAGAAAATAAATATGATGGGATAGTGCAAGATACCAGATATATAAAATATGCAGAACAGAAATGAAATGCTAGAAATAACAGAATAACAGTGAAATATCCAGCATAATCTTCACAATACGCAGGAATGATATACGAAATAGCAATAGAAATAGCACTTGAACAGAAATAACACTTGATTCAGATAGCAATGTTCACAGGCCTCTTCGAGGGGGCAACCTCCAATCGAGTAGCGCTCTGTTACAAAAATATCCAAGCTAGGGTTCTCA